>JACXGM010011105.1:0-25429 GCA_016801145.1 Umbra pygmaea | reverse complement strand
TTACAGATGAGAGTAGTAGTAAATGTTGTTACTGATGAGAGTAGTAGTAAATGTTGTGCTCCCTGATGCTGAATTGAATAGCGAGTCAGATGTGAAGGCTTTAGTGAAAACAATCAGTTTTTATTTCACCAAAATGCTTTGACAAAACAAAACTGCCTCAAGGGGCAAAACAGTAGAATATAGTAATCTTCTCAAGACATTCACACATGCAAACTCTAATACAGGACTTTAATAATGAACTAATACAAATGGTGTGTAGCTGGGACTAATGAGTGAATGGGATCGATTGGTTGATGAAAACATGTGACCTGAACAAAAGCGGGAAAACCAAAATGAAAACAATAGATACAGGTGAGAAACTAGTTCACACATAAAGATGAGCAATTACCTTTACATTAACATGTCAGGTCAGCATAAGGGAGACTGTGACGGGGGCAAATATTCTTTTAAATATATACCACAAGAAACAGAAGGTTCAAATGCAAAGACAATGAGTTATTTAGAATTCACTTGCGGTAAAATGTGACTCACCACCTACAATTGCAATGAAATTATTCAACCCCCATTGCAAATTGGTTTTATTGTCAAAAAGAAATACAGACTTTTAGCAGTTTGCAATGGACAAATCAAATAAAGCAGTTGAAAAAAAATCAACCCAACTGATGCATCAAGTATATTCCCCAAATCCAATTGAAAATGCAACTCAGAATAACTTCTCCAGTGTAAAAATTATTCAACCCCCTGAATAGAATCCCTCAAAACAGCACAGATATGCAAAACAGGTGTTGTCTCAAGCACACCTGATGCAACTAATCAAGGGCTTCATCAGATGCACCTGGTGTGCTTGAGCTGGAACACATGAAATACCTAAAGTGGCTAGGGGTTTGTTGAGTGTCATATTTGACTGCCTGTGAAAAACATGGCTGAGTCAAAAGAATGGTCCGAAAAGTTAAGAGAATAGATTATTGCCATTCAAAAACAAGGAACAGGAGAAAAAGAGTGAAGGCACTGAATGTTCTTACAGACACTGTTGGAAGCATAACTCGCAAGTTTAAGGTTAAGGGAACGGTTGTTAAATTACCTGGATGGGGATGAAAAAGAAAGCATTCAATGGCTGCAACCAGATTTCTGAGACAGCAGGCTGTGAATAACTGTCAAGTGACTGCAGAAGACCACTGAGGTTTTCAGTGAGCACAGTTAGGTGCATTCTAAACTCAGAAGGTTTCAATGCCAGAACTCCAAGACGCACACCACAACTGACCTAAAAGCACAAAGAAAGTTTGCTCCAATATGCTCAAAGTCATATAAAGAACTCACAGAGGATTTGTTTCTGTGGTGCGAAACAACTGGAACTCTTCTTGATCAGCAAAATGTCTGAAGAAGGAAGAATGAAGCATATGCTGAAAAGAACACTCTGCCCACAGTCAACCATGGTGGTGGCTTATTAAAGGTTTCTGTATACTCACGGTTGCCGCCCTTCGTGAGACAGTGTAACGTCATGGGAGAGCCGTAACTATTTATACTTTCGAATGGTCGTGAAAAGAGGTTTGGCAACGGAGGAGAGGCTACTGACTTTACTATTTCTATGTACTAGAAGAAGAGAATAGTAAACAATGGCAGAACCGGCAGTAGCATTGACGTCAATGTCAACAGTGGATAATATCATATTGGATTCAATGGATGAGGAAGAACAGCTGCTTTTGAGCCTGCTTTCAAAGAAACAAAGAAAAAGGTGAAATGTTTGTCCTTTGAATAATGCCAGACATTTATATGGTGAGTTAAATATCCTCGTGAACAGAGATGCCACAAGTTAGTGTAATAGATTACTTTTCTGGGTTGAGCTGAGTTCACAAATTATGAGAAGTTCCTCAGTACGACCTTAATGACCAGGGTCCTAATTTATAAAACTTTGCGGTGGATTTGCGTCAGAAGTGGCTTATGGATAAAACAGGATGTACGTATGCAAAGAAATATTCAGATTTATAAAACCATGCGCACGCACATCCTATGCTGTTTTCCCTTTAAAAATCACAACTCTAATACTTTTGCGGCTACATGTCACGCCCATAGTTGGCCATAAATAGTCTGTGAAATGCCCCCAAATTAATATTCATTGGTTGAGAATTCATGGCAAACACAGAGGAAAACCAATAAAAGCAACTTCACTCAATGTGATGTAGAAAATATTGTTGGCGAGGTGGAAAAGAGGAGGAAAAGTTATTTGCACAGTGTGGCAAAAGTTTGCAGACGCTGTGAATGCCGCAGCCTCAAAAAGTCTGACTGTGGCTGAAATAACAAAAGTGGTCAGATATCAAAGAAGCAATCGATGCAAAAAAGCTTTTTTTTTAACCTTTATTTAACCAGGTGGGCACATTGAGAACAATTTCTCATTTAAAACGGCGACCTGGCCAAGATAAAGCAAAAACGGTCACGGTCACGTGACAGTGCGCGCGGGGCATATAATTATCAACAACAGTGGATTGACATCATACTATATTGCTAGATATGAGAGCTAGTCAGCTCCCTACATTTTACACCGTTTTTGGAACAGTTTAAACATACACGCCCACAAGCAGCCAGCGAAGAGCGATCCAGGCGTTTGCACGCGAATATCAAAATGGCAAGTGGACAGGGCCTGTACAATGAGTATTGGCGGCAACAGGGGCAGTGTGTTCATTAGGGCGATATGGGGGACGCACTGCCAAACGGAAAAGAAGGGATATTTTTTTTAACCAATTCTATAACGTCAACTGCATTATCACCGTTCTGATCTAAACACTTGTTTTGCCACTAAATGTCCAATCAGGATGAAGTCGTGCTTCTAATGGTCCCGCCTTTTTTGGGGCGATTTCAGTGAGGTTGAAAATCGCCCAAGAATTCACTCATAGACTTGTGGAAAGTACTTTATTCCTAATATAAGAGCCTCTGAATACAATCCCTATGGGTCCTTGAGTGCATGCACAAACAGGCTTTCATCATACGTAACGTAACTAAGAAAAAATCTTCAATCAATTCAAACACTACTGCTGTCAAGATGGCTAGCATTAAAAAGTGCGATCGCGTTAAAATATTGGATGTTAGAAGAGGTGGATTATTTGCTTTCTCATCCATTTACTTTGTTGTCTTTAGAGGAAAAAATGTTATATAGAGACTTGTAACATCAAATCGTTCTAACACTAAACGACAAACTACAAAATATGTTTTGTGTTAATTGGGTTTTAAAGAAATTGCAGGTGTAGCCAAGAATTCCCTATTCTGTTTGCCAGCTTACATTTTGGAGGAGACAACTTGGACCAACCAAGGAATTGTGGATATATAACATTTATCCCAAACAATTAGGAAAAAATAATGCAGCACAACTCACCTTGGAAGTAGCATAACTCTCAATTTTGGAAAAAAATAATGTACTAGGACAAGATAGGCTGAATCAATTCACTGGCTATGTGCTATCTTTTGAGCCGGACCACTGGATTTTAAAGACTTGGTGATTCCCCGGTTTGCGTCCCAGAATGGACATTGATGTGAGCTTCTCTTCAGATAAGTTAGGCCCAGGCCTATAGACCTCTTAAAGACACACATTTCCTTTCCCTTTCCTGTCTACATACTGTATGAGCTTTCTCTCTTCTATACTGCTATAGTTTGTGCTGTGTTTACTGTACACATTGTTTTATTCAGTACATGATGTTTGACAAAATGTGATGTAAAACAGTTGTAGTATCTATTGGCAGTCATCAAAGTTAGAACACGTTTTGTAGTGCATCCCTAGATGGCCACTTCTATGATATTCTAGGCTATGATAGGCTTACATGATAGTACAGAATGCTCTATCATTCCATATTTTTTGCATATGGCATGCGCTAATGTGTACATGGAAATATTGTCAAATGATATGTGTGTCTATTTGAGATGGACAGACAGAGTTTTTTGCCATAAGGCCATTCTTGTGGGTACTTAGATACTTGGTATCTCGGATGTGAAGCAGATAGCTCAGTGGTTAGGGAGTCAGACTGAAAGTCAAATGTTTGCCGGTTTTTTTCCCAATTGTGCCAAATATCGTTATGTCCTTGGTCAAGGCACTTTACCCTGAGTTGCTCCAGTGGAATGTTCCTGTACTTACTGTGATTCACTCTGGATAAGAGCATCTGCTAAAGCTAAATGACTTCAATGTAATTGGATGTGTTGATGCAACTTGAAATTCGGATGGATGTATAATGCATTCTCCCCACCCACCAAATATCACCACCAGGCGTCACTGTAGTGGACACGAGGTATCACTGTATAAGTTAATAATCTAGCAACAAATTAATATTGTCTTGCTTAATGTACCCAATTCACCTTAATCATTATCTGAAGAATTGCCACCCCTAAGAATTTTTTTAGGAGCCGCCACTGGGCCGCGACCCACAAGAGTTAGAGGACCCACCGACCTGTAAGATCGCAAGTTTGGGAAAACTTCGGTTTCCCAGTCAGTTACAGTCATAAATTGTATATATTGGTTACAGTAGTACAGGCGATAGAGTGGTGGATAAGATGAGGACTGTGTGTCAGCGTTGTTCAACAGCTGTTGGATATGTATTTCCACTCACATCTAACATGCTAACGGATATCAGACACAATCACCCAGATGTGCTAGCTCAGGGGAGAAATTGAATGACACTAGATGGTACAGCTTGAGACATGCACAATAAAAAATTGCGTTCTGCAATTTTGTTTAGCTTTTCCCTCCATTGTACCCGAACTCGTACCGAACCATGATGTCTGAACTGAGGTATGAACCAAACCGTGACATTTGTGTATCGTTCCACCCCTAGTCTATATACCGTTGTACTGATTCACAATTCTTGACACCTGCAACTGCATATCCTTCTTTGGTACATTTCCTGGACCTTTAAGTAAACCATTTCATCTACCATCTATCTGCCTTGGCCTCCCTCTCTCTTCACACACACAACCCATTCCGTGACAGACACCTCAGGTTCACTCCACATAGGTAAAACTGTTTTAATACCATGCCAAAAACGAATAGTTTTAGTGCCTGTATGCACATTTAAACGTCAGTTATTGTACATTACATTTTTATTGTTAAATGTGAATGTTTCTTTTAGAATCTGTATTTTATTGTGATTAAAATGTTATACTTTTATTCTGTTTTAGTTCTTTGGCTGCTTTTTATGTTGTATCACAGAGTTCGTACAACCGAACGCCATTGCCACGCCCTAAAGGCCCCTTTGCTTTATCGCAGATTTCGAAAGACCATAATTCAAAAAATTAACATCAATATGTATTGCAGAAGATATAAATCTAGCGATTGAGGCCATATTCTCATTATGAAAATGTTGACTGAGGTAATAAATCAAATGAAGAGTCTTTCATTCTCATAGACTATTACTTGCAACCAGATGTATCGCCCCCAGGTGGAATTCAGATAGAATGCAGGTTTAAGGCACTTCTGCATTTGTGTCACTTTGCCAAACTGGATGCTTACCCTGTGGTTGGGACTGAGTTACAGTTTTTTCCAATTGCTAACACACAAAATGCATAATTTGGCTTATTGTGTCAAAACTCAACACACAAAAATTATTTACACAACACTTGAAGATTAACATTGAACTGCCATGTCAAAACTGCCATTCTGTAATCAAAACTTAACACTCTGACTTCAAACGGCCCTTTTCAGATCGATAGTTAACACACATGCACATGAACAATAAACAGTCAAACAGACACAACACACTGGTCAACTTTACTCAAGACACTTCTGTCATTTGTAGTTTTTAAACCATTTTTATTCCTGTAACCAAGCCTCAGTGATACATTGTACAGGTAGTAAAACAACTCCCATTACTCCCAACATTAAGTCAGGGATCACTCCGTCGATTGGGGTCGAGCCACGTCATCTCGTCCACATCACAGGCGATGTTCTTCCTTGCCAGGCAACAGGAAAATATCGCCAGGCATGGCGTATCCACCCGTGGATCGAGCCCACCTGGATGTCTCCGCATGCCTCCTCCATTGCTCGCAGGAGCGGCACGCGTGCATGTGATAGGCGGTCATAGACCTTCCACCGCCATGCCGAAAATAATTCCTCTATCAGGTTGAGGAACGGGGAATAAGGGGGCAGGTATAGCACCATGAAATGGTTGTGGTTAGCAAATTAGTCCCGGACCAGAGCAGCCCGGTGGAAACTGACATTATCCTAGATGACGACGAACATTGGCTGCCCTGGTTGGTCATATGTGACCGCGTTATGTAGAGCATGCAGACATGTTAGTATGTGTGCAGTGTTGTAGGGACCCAGGGTGGCATGGTGATGGAGAACCCCCTGACCACTAATGGGTGCACACATGGTGATGTTACCCCCGCACTGCCCGGCGACATTCTCGATGGCCCTTTGGCCGATGATGTTTTAGTCCCGATGTCTGTTTTTTACCAGAGTCTCTTCCTCTATCTCCTCTCCCTTTTCCCTCCCCGTCACTTCCTCGTTCTCCTCTCCTTCTTCCCGTCTCTTCCTCATCTTCTCCTTCCCCTTGGTCCTTCAGCCTCCATATTCACGACTGTCTCACGACAGGTGCTCATACCTGAATTATATAGTGACTGATTGGTGTTCCGTTACAGGTTAAGTGTTTTACTATGTGTTGCTAATGTGTTACTAATGTCGTGGGTGTTTTAACTATTGAATGGACGAGCTGACTGTAGAGTGTTTCATCATTGGCCAATGTGTGTAACACATGCACTATGTGTGTAGTGTTTTGCACCGTGTGTTACAGAATTGTTTACGGTGCCATGCCGACATTGTGTTTATTCATTTGGTGCCTGAGTGTACCAAATGCATGCAAACGTTATGGTTTCGACACTTTGGTGGGATCATTCACTTTTAGTGTTTTAGCACTCGGGGAAAAACTGTAGTAGATTCAACAGACATTCAAACAGTATTCAAACAGACATCACGTTTTTAAAAGAAACTCACAAAAATATAGAGATTGTACTCGTAATCTTGAAGTGATCTATGCTGTTCGTTCATGCTTGGGTAGGGAATCAATGGACTTCCATGTACTCCATTTGTACACTGTCTGACTGTGGATTTATGGAGTCCACACTCTTTAGAGATGGTTTTGTAACCTTTTCCCGCCTGATGAGCATTAACAACTCTTTCTGAGATCCTTAGAAATCTCCTTTGTTTGTGCCATGGCACAATTCAACAAATGTGTTGTGAAAATCATACTTTGATAGATTTCTGTTCTTTAAATAAAACAGTTTGCCTACTCACACCTTATTGTAAAAATGATTGAGAACAGCTGACTTTTATTTCACCTTAAAATGTTCTGATTATCCTAGAGGTTTACATACTTTTGCCATTCAAAGATATGTAATAATGGATCTTTGGCCTCAAAAAATAAATTACCATGGATGACATGTTTGTGACATTTTTTAAGAAAATCTGATGATGTTTAGGTCATATTCATGCAGAAATATAGAAGATTCTAAAGAGTTCAGAAACTTTCAAGCACTATTATATACTGTATAAATGTGTTGTTTTCAAAAAAGGTATATACTTGTCGTTAAATAATTATAATTTCTACATACATTTAGATCCAAACTATGATTTTATGGGTTAACCAGTAGTATTAAAATAGTCATGACATATTGATCTGAGTGCATGTGATGTACAGTAGTAAAGTGCTGAATAAATATGTTATTCCGATTAGCCCTGAATAAAATCAGCTGTTTTTCGTAAGATTGCATTGATTTACTGCAGAGAAAGCAATGGTCGACAAGGTTCTAAAACAGTGTCTAAATGAGCAAGTCAGAAGAGGGATTTAAAATATTTTCAAGCATTACATAAGGAACACTGTGAAGAACATCATAAAGGTTTGGTTCTTCCCTCCAGAATTCATGACAGTGCAAGAAGATATCTCACCAGGCATGCTGCAAATAGGGAAAGCATGGTAGTGACAGCATCAAGCAATGGGGGATTAGATGCTCTGATCAAAATTGAGTGGACAATGAATGGCTTCTAATTTCAATATATTTTGACAAGAAACCCTGCTGAACTCAAATCACAATAATGAAAAAACAACTGCCTGGTCTTCCACAACTAAATCCATTATTGAGTCATGTGGCTCACCAGCTGCTGAATGTAATGAAAGAGAATGCCAAGACTGCATTTAGTATTTTTTCCACATTCTGTAATGTTTAATTGAATGATCATTTGAAAAATGTAGGTTGGATTGTGAGTTGGCAAACACTTTCAGAATCCTTCACAACACACCTTGCCACACCTTAAGTGAATAATCTACGAGGCTTGCCTTAGACACACGCATGGAAACAAGTTATTATATGTGTTCATTGACTGGTAGATTAAGCCAATGAAACCAATGTGTACTCTGTATTTCAATGAAGGCCACATTTAATCCACCAGATCTTCATCTTGTTTATGACTTTGTAATTTGGTTTCCATTTAATATATTCTTTCTGGAACGTGAAGCTGAAATGTGTTCATATCTTTTTCTTTTGTAAATGTGGATTGTATACTACACTTTCATATGCAAAAACCTCAAGACTTGTCCCTTGTGTCTTGTTTGAATGTAGAATACACAAATCATATGACATGTTTGCATTACCACAATACTTTTCATGGGGCAATTATTATTGTGTGCTAAACATATTAATCACCACTGAAAACTCTACTATTTATCCCCTGGGTGATGCACAAAAAGGATAGTATGGAAAATAAAATTGTTCCTCCACACAAATGTATATCTTTTTTATGTTTTTAGACAACAGAATAAATACATGTTTATACATGTACATCATTTCTAGGCATAAGAAGGCATAGTAATCCCAGGCATAAGTCGACACAAAAAATATCACAAATTAAGTTTGGTGAGGGAGAAACTGTTTGATTATTATAGATGCCTTGTTGTTGTCAGGAGTACTTATACAATATGAAGTGTAATTCTGAAACATTATAAATATACTCATTGTCGTTTTTTAAAACAGTGATTATAGTTCCACTTTATCTGTTATTTTATATAGTGTGATGACACAAGTCAGACTGAGGACACCGTTCTATTATTTAAAATGCCAGTTTATCATCACGACTGCAGAGTTTTCTGCTTATGTTTGCTGCTTTTAAAACAATTGTGAAAGGCTCTGCTGATAATATCTGGTATACGGCCTCCATTCAGCCATGCTGTGCCACCACAAATTTTTCTCTCTGTACACTCATCTATAAACATGCATCTTAAATAACATTTGAATATTTTAAATGTAACGCCCCTGAGAAAGAAATATGAGCCAGGTCTAATTATGTATTTCGTATTATTAAGCTCATTCGGCCCCCAGTCTACATGGGATAGAGGGGCCTGGTTACCAATTTAGCAAATGGTAGACAAAGAAAATAGCTTTTTGCATTTATACTGATGGCTTTATTCCTGACTCAAGCGTACTGATAATGGTGCAATAGTCACGTAATTAAATCAAATTAGATACCTCTGCCTCATATTGTACTATCTATTTCTAACTGCAGGCTACACATCCAACTGAAAGTGATTCATAACAGCTCTTTATGATTAATTCCCCCATAATTGTGTGTAATAAACACTGCAGAAGAGAATAAAAATTGTATTATGTCAGGCTAATCCAATACGGATTCCTCCAAGAGGTCATGCAGAAACTTTTTTGTATCAATGGGAGATGTTTGATTTGATGTGTTCTGATGTTTAGCGATGGAACTTTTCTAAGAAAAGGGTCAAGTAGAAAACTGTCTGTGACAGTAAAAATGGCCAGTCAAGATCCAAAATCAGTGAATTCTGAGTCATCTGTATTTTTAGTTTTTATGCTGATGACCCAATACTGTAAATGTTTACAGTACAACATTCTTATAGTCAATTGCTACAAAATGTATTTTTAGATTGATTCTAAACACAAGAAAAAGTAGATATGTATGTTATATTTGAAGTCCAAAAGTCTGCAAGTGGATGATCTGTATAGTAATACCCTTGACTGCTCTGTTAGAACTTGTGCCTACATAATAATCCTCAGAATATGGTTAGACTATAATGTCTATTAAAACATATTAATGAGCTGGTAAAAAGTACATGTAATGTATATTTTTATAGAAATAAATCATGTCTATCATCATAGTATGGAAAGGCAATTGTGCAGGCCACTATTTGTTTGACACAGTACTGTATATCATGCAGCGTTAAGATTCATCAATGGAGCAAACCATCACACACATTGTTGTTTTTTATACTGTACATTCAATTGGCTGGGACCAGTGTTGGGCAAGTTACTCAGGAAATGTAATAAGTTACTTTTTACTTATTACTCCTTTTAAAAGTAATACTATTGCTTTACTTATTACTTTGTATAAAAGGGAATTAGTTATATTACTTTCGTGAATCCTTCTGAAAAATTGTGCCAGCTCCTTTTAGAACTGAATCCACGTTATTGAACCTTAGGAGTCTACAATTAACAAAACTTCAAAACTCCAAACACTGCAGCCTGTTCTCAGGATAATGGCTCTGGGCATGTAGGGTTGGATCAGGGTTATAAGGGACCCGGTCAATGACAAGGGTTTCTGTTACAGGCATCACATTGACTTCAGGGGTGTGACTGTCAACGACAGGTACAGTGCCTTGCGAAAGTATTCGGCCCCCTTGAACATTTCGACCTTTTGCCACATTTCAGGCTTCAAACATAAAGATAAAACTGTATTTTTTTGTGAAGAAGCAACAACAAGTGGGACATAATCATGAAGTGGAACAAAATTTATTGGATATTTCAAACTTTTTTAACAAATAAAAAACTGACATATTGGGCGAGTTAATATGTCGACGGTCCAGTGAGTCAGAGATAGCAGGACTAAGGACGAGCATGGCGAGTGGTGGCGACCCATAATAGTTAGAGGACCCGCCGTCCTCTTTAAGATCGCAAGTTTCGGTGTAGTCAGTTACAGTAGTACAGGCGAGAGTGGTGTGTCAGTGTTGCTCAGCAGTTGTTGGGTATGTGAGTGAAAATACATATACTGTAACATGCTAACAGACATCCAACGACATCACCCAGATGTGCTAGCTCAGGGGAGAGACTATGACACTAGGTGTTACACCCTGAGACATGCACAATAAAAAATTGTGTTCTGCTTTTTTGTTTTTCTTTTCCCTTCATTGTACCGAACTGGTACCGAACCGTCTGAACCGAGGTATGAACCGAATTTTTCCACCCCTGCAACACATGCCATGTTCACATTCACTTACTTTTCACTGTGGTGTTCAGTTACAGTAGCTTAGTTCAGCTCACTAATTGTGCGCCATCACTCGCATATCCCTTTGTTAGTGTTGCCGAATGCACTGTGTAGGAAGCTCTTTTTCTACATTCTCTCCAAACTCTGCTGTAAACACTAACTCCAAGCGCAACCGGTGACTTTGTAGCACACGTTCCGATCCGTACTCATCACCAATTGTTGTGTTTGTGATAACTAGTAATGATGATAATAAAACACAGAGTCAGAGGTTTAGTCTAACATAGCTGCACGTTGTGTTGATAACTTCTCATATACACAACAACTTCAATAGCCATACGCACTGTTCACAACGATATGCCATGCAACATGGCTCCGCTAAAGAAATAGGTCCATACATTACATCTCTCTTCTCCCTCATCCATCATCCTTCATTCTATTTGGCAAGTATCCATCGTAACCTGCCAGCACTTACCTCCCATGCGTAAATGTCATCATAAATAGAAAAAAGACAAATCACATTCTGACAATGCAGTAATGGAACATTACTTGGATTAGTAACTGTAATATTATTAGTGTTTTGGACAATGTGATCTCGCAGAATTCTGTGAAATGACCACGGACCCTTAACTTCAAAATTCGTGGCATTTTCACAGAATGGCAGAAAATTCTGTGAAATTAACATGGACCCTTAACGAAATCCGTGGCAGTTTCCTGGAATCGCATGATGATGTAGCAGAGTGTAAATAGCGTAGATTTTGCAGGTTAGGATGGTGGATGGGCATATAAACATCCCAGAGATTGCGAGTTCAAATACAGGTGGACACTTTGCATGTATTTTGTTTTCTATTCCAGTGCGATGGAGACGTGTTGCAAATGTGCTTTTTTATCCTTGCCGCAATTGTTTTCCAGGCACTACAGACTTTTCGTTTTGCACATCTGCTTATTCTCCGGCCCCCTAGATAACAGATGCAAATACATGAAGAAAATAAACATTAGACCCTCTTATTAAAAGTAGCTACCACAGAACGGGTAGAGGAAAAGTACTTCAGGGCGCGTCGCGGAAGGAGACAGCTGATCACAATGCACTTTTTTGGCAATGGGTAAGTTAACATCTTGTTTTTAGAAAATTAACAAAAATATTTTGTCAGCTGTAGCAATAATTCATTGCTAAAGTTAAATATGCAAACTTTATATTCCATCATAAAAAGTTTTTTTTTTCTACATTAAAACAATGAGAAATGGTTTGCCTAATAATGTTTAATATCCTTATACCAATACTGTACTCACCCGATCCAATAGGGGTACATCGAGTACATTAGGCCGGAATGCACAATTGTAATAGCAAAAGGTGCATTTTCAGGCACATTTTCAGAACGTGGTTTTATATGCATGCATATAAACCTGGACAGACCCCTCAGGAAATAATTAAGAGACCACAGTAAAATCATCAGTATCACTGGTTTTAATATTGATAGGTATGTGTTTAGGTTAAATTGTTTTTCTTACTGACAATGGGGGTATTTCAGAAAGCAGAGTTGACAAACTGAGTTGAAACCACAACTCTAGGTTGACTGACTCTGAGATGTCAAACTCAAGAGTTACTGGTTTCTGAATAAGTGGTAACAATTATTTCAGTCAACTCTAAGTTAAAACAACCTTGAGTTAAGCACGAGATATAAAAATACATCATCAATGGATGGATCATGGCAACAGGAGAAAATGCTCCAAATGCTTATTCTCCCCAGTGGAACTGCTTTTTGCCGAACGCACACTGAAATCCCCCAACATTTCTCCCAAATTCATAATATTGTCATCATGTGTTTGGTAAAATGAAAATAGTTTCTCCCCCATAAACTACTGACAACATTTCTTTGAAATTCAAAATGTCATTCTGAGGATTTATTTGATATAGACTAATTGCTTGAAGACAAATTTGTAGTGGTCTATTCATTTTACCAGAGATGTATGTCAAGCATAATGTTAAGCAGTATGTTGTCTGTTTATTGGATGTGATTTCTGATGTTTCATTGCCCAGAAACAGTGGAAAAGTGGCAGAAGGTAGCATGTGGATTCCAGGAACTGTGTGACATTATTATTCGCTCTCCACCCCAGTCTGGATCTGTGTTAAAACTACAAGCACAACTTCTCCATTGTGTTAATGGCTGAGTGCACGGACAGATTCACACAGGTTACTGTAGACAGAGAAGGACGTAATCATGAACATATCCCAGAAAGGTTGAGAGAAGACTTTCCTCTGCAGCTTGCATCTTTGCCATCTACGACTAACACGGCAGTGAGAGCCAAGCAACACAGAGACACACTGCAGTTACTTCATGTCAGACAATGGTGTAGTACATTCTTAGTGGAACACAATAGTTACTGATAAGACATGTAGCCTGTCAGTGAACACCATGTGTGATTTCAAAATGCAAGAAAACAGAATTATTTTAGCTCTGTAAATGTACTTGTTTTTTTCAGAGGCAGGTGATTAACAAAATTAAAATGTTAAATTAACATACTTTTTGTGGGCTATGTTATTAGTTTTAATGTACCAGGTGATTTGAATCCTGAATTGGGCAACATGGTATTACACTTTGCTCAATGAATACCACAGCTAACTACAATGTCCAGGCACTCAGTCTTGTGTCATGCTTTGTTTAATACTCCTAAACTAGTCTAGGTGTGTGTTGTTACTCCTGGCAGGAGTAAGTGTTTTTTTTTGTCAGAAAGTATTCAAGTTAACCTCAAACACCTTAAACATCCAATGATAAGTAATATATTTTACTATATCTGTGCAGTTTAAAAAAGGTGAACATCAAACAAAGGTGTATGAAGACAGTACAAACTGACAATGTAAAAAGGTGAAAATCAAGCAAACATGCATTAAAAAAATCAATTACAAAAATAAACACTGAACTAGCGCTCAAATCAGGGTAGCGGTCGGTACACTGGCTGCTGGCGCAACACCTGATCTTCTTTTTGTTTCTTCAAAATTCATCCATGATTTCTTCAGTCCAGGTTGCAATTTCTGGCAATTGATTTAAGCCAAAAAATAAGGGCAGTGTCTTTGCTAGAAAACCGGGTTGATGTGAAGAATGCTGGCTTCTGCCTCCAACCTGAATGTAGTCATTGCTGTGCTCAATGTACCTGCCCAAGCAAAAAACTATACTTAATTCTATTTTAAATGTGTTTTATTTATACTAAATATACTTCTTATATTATTTATACATGTATACTTAAATATATTGAATTTATACTTATGGTTAAACATAAATGTACTAGAAGTATAATTCTGGAGTATAATTTAAATATACTTTTATTTTACTTGGCTGCCCCTTCTCTTCCAACTACATCTGTCAGTCAGACACAGGCTCTGTTCACTGGTGCTGGTACTCTAATGCTCTAGGTGAGGATGTCCGAGGGAGGCTCTGCTGACTGTAGCTAGTACAGTGTTGTTTTGGAGGCGGATCCCAGGGCTCAGACAGATGAATTGCAGATAAATATGACGTTTAAGTTCCTGGGAGTCCATATTGGAGACAGAGGCTCTGCGTCTAATATGGGGAGCCAGAAAATCCAGTCTCTGCAATTGTGTACTGGGTCCTCAGTGTCTTCCACCTGGCCTGAAGCTCCCCACTAAATTATCAGTTACAGCATGAAGTTGGAAAAGTGATTTTAGAAGGAAAGAAAATGAATAGTAGCTAGTTACTCAGCATCCACGGCAGACAGAACATTGTAAACAAAGCGAGCTATAAATTGACATCGCATAGTGCATGTATTAACTTCCCTAAATAGAGATCACAACTGAAACAATTATCATTTGAGGTAGAGAAGATAAACTATTATCACACACTGTCATTTTGACTATTCTGTATCGTTTCCATTGCTTGACAGCCACACACCAGTTTTTTTATGCTAATTACAGACTAGCTGGCCAATCATCATGTTCACATTTTAAATTAGTAGTATTAAAAGTTGTGTAACGTCTCCTTAGTAATCAGCCTTCCCTCCCCAAGTGATATTTCATTAGCTAATGCAGATAACGTTTTTTATGCAAATTACAGACTAGCTGGCCAATGATCATGTTCAAATTTTAAATGAATAGTAATAACAATAATCGCGTCAT
Organism: Umbra pygmaea; assembly: GCA_016801145.1. NCBI lineage: Eukaryota > Metazoa > Chordata > Actinopteri > Esociformes > Umbridae > Umbra > Umbra pygmaea. The sequence goes on along the minus strand of JACXGM010011105.1, from coordinate 10,058 downwards.
GTCTCCTTTCTGTATTATTAATCAGCCTTCTATTCCCTCCCCTAGTTATGTTTAACTAGCTAATGTAGATAACGTTACGTAGCTATTAACTATGCAAAAACAAAGCTGCAAGTTAAATTAGTGAATTAAAACTAACCTGTAAAGTCCAGATGAATTCCAATCCGCTGTCAAATAACTCGTTTTATAAACAGCTTTGTCACGTTACATTTGTTGCTACCGGAAAAACACATTCTTCTTTCCTTCCACTTCAAGACGTTCGTTCTCCTCCTGGTCCTTCTTTCCCCACTTTCATTGACCTTTTTCCCCCCACTTTCTGATTGGCTCAGAGTTAGCAACTAGCGTCTGGCATCTCGTAGGAATCTCTAGACGCTAGTTGCTATCAGTGGATGGTGGGGATTAACACAGCAGGTATTTTCATAATTGCCGCAGTGAACAGGAGCCATAACATAGAGTTAACCACTCAGAAACCTTGCTGTTAAGGTTAGGTTAGGGGTTTGGGTAAGCCTTACATAGAGTTAACAGCAATGTTTCTGAGTGGTTAAGGGTTTGGGTAAGGCTAAGATCCAATGTTTTTGTTGTGTTTTGGGCAGTTGTCCTGATAGAAGTCCACCAACCTACGACGGAGACCGAATTGATCACTTCTCTCTGAAACATATTAATAAGAACATTATTTCATGTTGCCTTTTTGTGTTCCTGGAAATGTAAATAAGCAGTGAAAGGGAGGTTGACCACACCTCAATGTACTGCAAACATATTAATAATATGGACTGTGATAACAGATCAACTTGTTATGTATGTTTGGGTATTATTGTGCTTTTGACATAGTCAGTTCTTTTGTCTTAAACATCTTGACAAAAATACAGGGAACTGATTTTTCTGTTTTTTTTCCCTTAAACTCTGCTGAGTGGCAATTTATACAGTGTAGGCACCAGCAGCTTATCACAGGTGAGATAGATAACCCAGGAAAATAACAAGATCACCTGTTTGTAACACCACAGTAATTTGGTCCTGACCAAAGTTTAAATATATTTTTCTTCATCCTGTGCAGCTGTAGCACAAATCAAAGGAGAAAGTGAACACAATGGTTTTTCTGAAGTTTCAACTTCATTTTCATAGAAAATTGCAAAATCGCACACCAGGCAAACTAACGAGGACAGGTGCGTAAAAGACAAGAGTGGAACTTGGAAATTGTAGGAGAAATTCGCACACTGTCTTATGCTAGTGACATCAATATTTAATGACAATCTTTCGGTCCAATGACCCTCATCAGGAAACTTTTTAATAAAATGGGATTAAAAAAAACAAATCCAGTGCAATTTTGTGAATTGTCTACTGCTGTACATATTTAAGCATTAGTTATATGTAGATTCTAAGAATTCTCGGTTTTCAGTGGCCAAAATGCAGGAATGAATGAATACAGTATATGTTGGGTCCATTGTGTACCCAGTGCTGTGGGACTGTGGTGTGCTAACAAGGACACATGGTGTTTAGCATGTCTTACTGTGGGCCAGCAGGAGTTACGCAGGCCTGGCCTTCACATTCTCTATTTCACTGGTGAGAACATCAGTTATCTGCTCCCCCAGAAAGTGTCTGGCTTGTGTTTTGGTTCATTTTCATGCCTGCTGGGAACTCCACAGCATTCCATGAAGAGGAGTTCAGGTTAATACCTGGCCTGTTTTGCAATGCTGTGTAGCATCTTATCATGAACTGGCAAAACCCCTGGTCAGGGAATCGGGGAGAGCAGGCCAGTCTTATCTCACTGTGAACAGCCGTGGCTCCCCTCTGAACTCCATACAAGCTTCTTAAATTAGGCTAACATACACACACATCCTCTGGTTTTCCACATCCCTACCAATCTCCCCTGCTTCCCTGAACCCATATCATTACTCTAAATATTATTGTTTATCAGCATGGTGAATGAGACACAGAGTCTGTCCTTTTTGGTGTGGCTATGCTCAGTTTCTATGCTGCTTCATGGCTCATTAGTGCCAGAAGGTTTGGCTAACTGCGTACATGCCCACTGGAGAGACGAATTCCAGTCTGATAATATGCCCTCGACACCATGTTAAACAAATCAAAATGCCCAGCCTTTTATCACTTATAATTTGGTTGATTGTTTTTTAGTACATAAACCCGGCTCATAAGCCGCTGACTTAGCACTTCCTCTCTAACTCCCTCTACCTGCCTGTCTTCTATGCTTATTGTTCTGTCATTAAAAAAAAGATGATGATGAAGACAATCCAGAGTTTTTTCCAGAGTTTTTTCTACCCTTAATGTGTTCCCGAAAATATAGATTAGCAGTAAGAAAAATCAAGAGTTATTGAGTATATACATAAATGTATGCACTAATGTAAGTCAATATAGACGTGTGTCTTAAATTATGAACATGTAAATGTATATGTACAATAACAGTTGGATATAAATAGTTGCTTCTGGTTAACCTCTGGCATAATTACTTATAGTGTGTACATAGCCCTGTCTGTGTTCATGACAGACTGGCTGCAAATTTTACTGCAATCGTCACAATAAAGAATCTGCCAGTATGAAGCATTCGCATAAACCGTTAAATTGGGTCAGTGAATCGTAGCGTGAGATGTTCCAGAAGACAATCTTCACAACGTAATTTGTAAAATCCTGACAGTTTTGTTCTCTTTCTGAGATCTATTTTATAACGGCATATGCATTTAGGAAAGACACTTCAACACCTTAATCATTCATCATAAATATATTGAAAATCGTACTCTGCCATTCAGATGCTTTATAAAATCTTGGTGAATTGGAAATAGTACTAATTGCCAACTTTAATTTAAAACACATTAGGGCTATCAACGTTAACACGTGAACATTATTTTGATTGTTTATTGTCACAGGCATTTGTATTTCTGGCACTGCATAACATTGGAGGCCATTGGAGCTTTATGGAGCAGGATGGGCTCATATTAATGTCTGGACTGGAGGAAATGGAATGGAGTGAAAAACATTAATCCCATTATGAGATACAGTAATATGACCTTTCTTACAGCCTATCCTCCTCAATTAAGTTTCACCGGCCTCCACTGCTTCATAACCATTCATAGTGTAAGTTGTACTTGTTTGTCAACCTACTTCTTGGCCACCTTGCCTAAGGTCACTTTGCTCACAAAGTAATCGTAAATGATGGAGAAAGATGCTAAGGGGCTTTTAAATGGACAGTTTTATATGTCTTTGGATAAAAGCCAAGCTACTTGAATTCACTGTAAGTGCGGTTGTCTACTCATTTAGAATTTGCCTGCAGGAGGCAAGTGAACATGTCAACAAGCAACAAAGTAACAAAGGCAATAGCAAAGTGGATAGCTGCAGCTTGCCTTCCAATTAACATTGTGAAAAATGATGGCTTGAGGGATATCATTTGGATTGCATAAAATGACTCAACATATCAGATACCATTTGAGAGCCACCGTTATACATCGGGTGTTGCACTCACTAGAGAACAATTGATATGGACATTGAAAGAAACACCAACTACATGTACTGTACCTCGGGGTTAAAGCACTCTGCATAACTGCGAATTGGAAACTGCATTCACAGGCTCGGACCATTATGACAGAACTGATGCGACAACATTTCATGGATGTAGCAAAGCAGTGGAACATTGAACACACATTGCTTTGTGTGTGTTTAAGAAGGAGAGAGAATGTAGAAATGGGAGATAAGGTTTCGATCCACGCAAATCATTTCTAAGTGATCACCTTCACCAGGGGTATTCAACTCACCCTACGAGGGCCAGAGCCTGCAGGTTTTCTGTTCTACCTCATCATGTATTGCATCCATTTGGTGTATTAAGTCTAAATAAATCCAAGATTAGAGGGTTTCAAAGAAAGTATGGAGTGGAACTGGCTTCGAGGGCCAGAGTTAAATAGGCCTGCGGCTTAAGCCCATGGTGAAACATTTTTATCCTGATGGTCATGAGTTGTCATTGAACGCTCTGATGAATGTGAAAATGTTGTGAATCATTCGTCTCTGCAGTCACCAGATCTTGTAGTAGAAGAGAAAATATAAATATTATACAATGAATAATATTAACATGGATATACTTACGGAGAAAAATATTAATAAAATATTAGAATTTCCCTCCCTGAGGTAATGTGCTGAGGTGATATGCTGGGAATGCTTAATAATAAGTATGAGATTAGTTATTGACATTGTTAAAATAGGGCGAATTAAGTTTTAACAATCTGAAATGCAAGTCTCAAATGCAAAACGCAAGTGACATTGTGGGCGGATCTTGGGCGCTGTTGCTGTTATACCGGCGGAATAAATTACTCTTGCGCCCGACACAAATCTAAAATGGGTAGGACTGAAGTAGCTACATTAGTCCTAGGTGAGGTAACATGCAATAAACCAATCAGAGCTTCACCTCACATTCTCTTTAAGAGCAGGCAAGCTTTTTTCATGGCAGATTGCTATTATAACAATGGATTGCTATTGATTTTTCTTTTTTTATGTAAATAAAGAAATATCACAGACATACTTTTCTGTCAAATAAGCTCTCCTCTCCCGTTCTGCTGCTGGGGCATTTGGGTTAAGTGGCAACGGCACATGCATTTCAACATCACGTCTCCCTAAGTCCTCTAATATTGTCTCATTTATGTAATCAATAGGGTTGTCTCCGACTTTGGTCGACCAAGACTCGACTGATCTCTTTTTACAATTGACTAATAAAAATTTTGAAACTTTTTTCCTTCTTTCAAAACTGTCACACTCACTGTTTTTAATGGAACCAATTTGTTTGATGATTTACAGCGCTGTTAAAAGAAGTAATCAGAAACAAATACACAAGTAAAAAGGGTGATTGACAAGACAAAAATTAATCTGATCCGACTCATATATCATGCTGATATTATGGATTCAGCCGCTATAAAATTATTCCTAATATTAAGCTTCAGGTGTCAGCTGTTGTTGCTGGAATGCCAATATAATTACAACTGCCTAGTTGTATTTAACTGGTAAGTAATAATATCCATGTAATAAAAATATATTTTTTTAATTAACATGCAAATAAGCAGAGCGTGTCAATTACATGAGGCGTGCTGGAGCCTTTTTTAAATCCACAGACGAGATTCACCGTGGGAAAATGTGCCTGTATACTGTACCTGGCAGACGAATGGCAAACTGTCTTCACTGGACATTCAATGTAATATAATGTAATTCGATGTGATATCTTTAACCTAGATTCATCCAATTGTAAACTTAAATGTAGGACATTAACCAGTTTTTTTTTTCATTCAAGCTTAGCACAGCCAAAGCTGACATATAGTAGCCTAAACATTTCATTTAGTGCAGATGTTACCAAGTAGAATATTCAAAGCAGCCTGTGTTACCATGCGCCTACACAAGCTGTTTTGAAGTGGTAGGCTACATCATATTTAACGTTGAACAATGTTATGAAATGAGTTTGCGTTCAACTTGTTTCGAATCACCCACTACTTTGATGAAATGCTTCCATACTACGGATTTATTATGCATTTTATTTCTAAAGTTCTAATAACACCAACAGTACATTTCAAGTGCAGGACAGGTTATAGTGAATCAAACAACTGCTACAATTGCGTGCTCACATGAGTAGTATGAAAAAACTATGCAGATAAATGAAAGGGAATCTCAGCTTATGGTATTTGGTAGGCCTTATTGAATATAATTTTGGGAAACGCCTTTGTTAAAAAAAATATTTTATTTGTGTGGCACTGTTTGACTTGTATAATATAATATTCTGTACCACATTTATTTCTTTCAGCGATGGTGTAGTTAAGTGACACAGGCAGGAACCAGATCTCGCACAGCAGATTGCATACTGGGTTTGGTGCGTTGCGCACAGTTTCATTCGCTCCGCTCACGAGCGTAATATGAGCCTGCACTCCCCAATTAAGATCCACCGACCTCGGCGGTCACAGCCATACGGCTGCTCGACTAAAAAAAATCTTAGCCGACCAAGATTATATCAACCAAACAATCAACCATTTGACTGAATGGGGTCAGCCCTAGTAATCACACACATCCATGATGAACACAACAAGCCACAAAGAATGCTGAGCCATTTCGACGATTAGTCAAACCACAAACTCTGTGCTACGTGAGCTGAACTGTGACTTGGAATTGTCAATGGAAAGAGGTTTTGCGGTCATTCATGCAGATCAATGAGCAAGACTTACAGCTGGCAATGCAAAACACAAATTGCTTACAGTTCAGCTCACGTAGCACAGAGTTTGTAGTTTGACTAATCGAGTCTGTATCCGAAGATGGCGGCTGCCTTGTAGACACGAACAGTAATGCCTTTTAAACTATATTTCTAATAAACTGCCTGTAAACTTACAAAGTTTTCAATGCTTCGGTTAAGATGTAGGGACTCTCATTATGCTACCGTTGAAGTGTGGTCCTATTTTGAGCCTTGTTAGTGGTTTATAATAACAATTTTTTTTAACTTAATTTGTGCCTTCACAAATAGCGTTAATTAAGGTAATTATCAGTTTGCACTAAATCTGGGCACATTTGATTAGAATGAAAACATATCCCAGGGAACGGTCGACTCGGTAGCAATGCATTATTAACCCCTAGGTTTATTTTGTGCCAGAGTTGTCCTTTAAAGCAATACCATTTAATTCCAATGAAAGGGCATACAATTAAAACTCTTTAACCACAAATTACATACCCAAAATACATGTTCCAGAATCTTACCACCCTTAGGCCTAACAAAACTTTAAAGTTTAGTGTTAATAATCTAATAAATTGCCAGGAGTATTGTTTACAATAAAGACTTTTCAAACTAACTAAGACAAAGAGTTTTATCCTCTCCATTAAGGCGTTACCCCACTTTTCCCGCTGCATCAAAATGGGAAACACATTTCACTGGCTATAGAGTGGAAACAAAAGGACCTGTATTGACACATTTACATTTATTAAATTATTCATCGGCTTTAAGACGCAAACCTGGCGCTTACAAAGGAACAGGCTGCACACATTTGCATTCAATTTACATGCTTTCCCCCTAGTGAGAAAACAGTGTTTGTCTCTGTGGACCTTTTGTCAGCTATAGTTTACTCTGTGTAGAGAAGACATCACATGTGCAACCTTGTGATATATGTATAAAATCAATTTATGGGACTCTCATGAAAACATCAATGTCATATTATTAGGTACAGTATTTGGTGGGTTACATAAGTTGATCTGTTGTCTTCACCCATCGGGCAATGCCTGTGTGGTCCAGTGAGGGGGTATGATGCTTCTGACCCCCCTTTCCCTGTATTTTAGCTCCTCTCAGGAAGTCCATTGTGTTGAATGCCCCAGCCAGCTGTTGAAGTCTGCAATAATCCATCCTGTAAACATTTATATTCCACTACATCTCAATCCAACTGTTCCATCTCTCTAGTAGTGTTCCAGAGAATCCCTGCCAAGGCACACTGAAGCTGTTCTGGCGGCTCATGGTGGCCCAACACTACTGAGACACTTTTTGTTGGTTTTGCCATTAATTTCTCACTTTTGTTTAAACTCAAAGGAAAAGTTCAGGATTTAGGGTCCTAAAACTGTATTGTTCATGTAAATGCCATGATACAGATGTCTTTAGTTTAAGCACCACTCTAAGCTGTGGGGTATCACGAGGAACACAAACAAAGGCTTATAAAGAGTTTGTTAGAATTGTGCAGCTCTGTGGATGTTGTCAAAAGACATAGTGTCATTTAAAACGTTCTAAGGTCCCGACTATGGAGCATGCATGTAACCTGGGGCTGGAGACATGGGTTTAATCCCCGGCTCGGCTAGCTGTCTGTGCCTTTCCTGTCAGTTTCCATATACATGCATGTCTCCCATTGCCTCTGTTTCCTATTTTATTGGTAATAAAAATAATTACAAAAATATGCCCCCCCCAAAACAAAAGGTAAATAGAAAAGGAATTTACACAGATGTACTGACCTTACCTAGGGATTCCAATTCCATGCCCATGTGCTCACCTTTCTCATTTAACCTCAATGATCACAACAAGGATATTAGCATGAGGTGGTGCAAATTATGTTTTGAATTTAATGTCTTTTTGACAACATATCTGATCTCCATATAGTTACTGATGGTTTTGGAAAAATTATGTACTTGGGTGGTGTTCAAGCCTCTGTGTTCGTCTCAAACTAAGGTTGGTTTTCAGAATGACAAATACCACAATCTGTAAACCTATTTATTAGGCCTGCATGATTCGGGGAAAATATTAATCATGATTTTTTTGCTTTGAATTGATATCACGATTCTCTGCCACAATTTTTTTCTCACGAAGTGTAGTGTTTATTGCACATATGAACTAGAGATGGGCCTATACCAGTACTTGGTATAAGTACTCGTACTTGTACTTGTAAAAAAGGCCCGATTCTCCAAGCCGATACTTCCTCCACATTTAAAAGCTTTATGCCTGCAGTATACTTAACGTTCCCAACCGGGGATTTCAAGCACGTGAGCCAAGGGTGTGCACCACATTTTTTTCCTCAGTGGCTCGCGACAGAACGGAAACAGGAAGCATGGACGAGTTCGAGGGCACAGTAAACTATTCATAATAACGCAGTTAATGGTTCATAATAAAACAGTAAATGGTTCATAACAACACAGTTAAGATAATCTTAGCCACTGTTGACATTAACGTCAATGCTGCTACCAGTTCTGCCATCGTTTACCTTTTTCTTCTTCTTCTAGTCCGTGAACATATCAAATTTGGTAACCTCTCCTCAGCTGCGACATCTCTGTTCAGAAAAAGACTGCAACTAGTGTCGCGAGCACCACACACAAGTACAAATAGTTACAGTGCTCCCATGACGTCACTTTAGTGTGCGTCGGGAATCTGTAGTATACTGTGCGCTTTATGCTATGCAGCGCTTTTTTTTCCTCAAATCTTTATTTAACAATACCATACAACCAATACTTGTATGATCTGTAGCACATTCCATGCTTGCTTAGATATCCTGCATTTCAACATTTCTTATAAATACGTAACTCATTCATAAACACACAAAATAAAGGTCTCACCATCAAAAATCTGCATTTGTGGATAAATTGTTTAGCTAAAATAATCAAGGTGGTATATAACTGGTCCTTTTGTTTGTCCCCCAGTAACAATCCCAAATTAATGTCATCATTACTTAAAGACGGTGCTTCTGAATCCTTTTCAGAAATCCTGAATCACAAAAAGTACTATAATTTTCATCAATGTTAAATCTTTGTTTAAGAAACCAATTACATGGATATACACTCACCTAAAGGATTATTAGTAACACCCGTTCAATTTCAAAACAAAAAAAGTGGGGTTGGAAATGATGCACATTTTAGAATAAAGACAATCCTGTCAAATACGGAAGCTGACCTCCCCCCCCCCCAAAAAAAGAATACAAAAAAAACACCCGTTCAATTTCTCATTAATACAATTATCTACACAACCAATCACATGGCAGTTGCTTCAATGCATTTAGGGGTGTGCTCCTGGTCAAGACAATCTCCTGAACTCCAAACTGAATGTCAGAATGGGAAAGAAAGGTGATTTAATCAATTTTGAGCGTGGCATGGTTGTTGGTGCCAGACGGGCCGATCTGAGGATTTCATAATCTGCTCAGTTACTGGGATTTTCACGCACAACCATTTCTAGGGTTTACAAAGAATGGTGTTAAAAGGGAAAAACATCCTGTATGCTGCAGTCCTGTGGGCGAAAATGCCTTGTTGATGTAGAGGCCAACGGAGAATGGGCCGACTGCTGAAAGCTGATAGAGCAACTTTGACTGAAATAGACACTCCTTACAACCGAGGTATTGAGCAAAGCATTTGTGAAGCCACAACATGCACAATCTTGAGGTGGATGGGCTATGTAATGTCTGTACTGAGTGAGAACTCAAAAACAATGTCAAATAGCCCAATGTTATTTATTGACCAGTTAGACATTCCATAGGAACAGGAAAAGAGTATATCCACACAAGCAGGCATAGGTCAACAAACGGAATAACTGGATGGCTAGAGTACATCTATGGATATCGAATGGTAGAGTAATCCCAAAACAGGCATAG
>JACXGM010011104.1:0-17671 GCA_016801145.1 Umbra pygmaea | reverse complement strand
TAGCAGTAGTGAGAAAAGTTCACGGCCTGGGTGGCTGTGGTCTTTGAGGATGTTTTTTGTTTTCCTAAGGCATCGCTTATGGTAGATGCCTTGCACGGAGGGGAGGCAGCAGCCAATGATGCGCTCTGTGTCGTGGAAAATAATCCTTATACGATAGAGAAATATTAATATTCCAAGTTCAAAGAATTATTCCATACAGCAGTTCTTATGATCCAAAAATACTTTATTGAGCAAACATAAAGCCGAGCATCTTCAGCATCAGATAACCCAAAGAATACCAGAAGAATACCAGAGACATCAAGGTTGTACAGCCATTTTATAAGGAACCCTTATCAGTTATGCCCACCCATATGATAATTACTGGGGCGGCCCTGATCAACCTTGTGACCTTTTCAACCATTGACTTTCACTATTTCAAACCATGATGTAGATGGTCATCCCTTTATGTTAATTTATGTTAATGTGTTCACACGTGTATACATGTGTGTACACGTGCCCTCGGATACCCTTGACGGTAACATCCCATAATGCACTTGATGGCGCAAAGCACAGAACTCCTCAAACAGTGAGGCTTTCAAGCCTGTTTACTCCCAACAGTTCTACTGAGGCCTTGTGGCCTTGAGGCCTCCTGCTTGAGGGTATTTCAATGCACCATTGTGATTTGATACTATTGCATTACCAGGTGTTCTAATAGCAGATTAATAATTATACTGTCTACAAAAACACAGAGGCGTTCTAACAGGCTCTAATAGTATTTCAATGCATGTCTTTTCACCTCATATGTTTCCAATATAGGTATGTTCATAATAAAAGTTGTGCTGATTACACTGTTATTTATAATGCATTGATTAACATATCATTTGATTAGACACATGATTAATATATTGATTACATAATTAATATATTGCTCAATACTTCAACGTGACACTCAGGGTGCAGATATAAGGCATTCTGTTGGTCCAAACATATTTAATGAAAAGTATAATGCATCATATATGGAAATTCCACCACATCCGCTGACTTCACCACCCTCTGAAGGGCCTTACGATCAGCAGCGGAGCAGCTGCCGTACCAGGCTGTAATAAATTTAGATTTGCTCTGTAAGTCAGTCTGGCCAAGAGCCCATTCAAGCCCATTTCCAATGTTTCCAAATCGAGGCACCAATCACAACCGCTGAGGCGGGCTTTACACGATGACAATAGTGCAGCTTTATACTGTCATTGGTTGAAGCAGACAATTACGACGATGGCTGCTGCAATGGAACATCTGCAATATCACTCGTTCGAATCAGCTATTGCATTATTTTCATGCAGTTTGAACGTTTCCTTTTTGTTAAAAACCAAGCTAAGAACAACACTCGAAGCCTTCATATCTAAAAAAAATGTTTTTGCGGTCTTGCCGACTCGACTCTGCAAAAGTCTGATATAGCCCTATCCAATTGCGTTGAGCGGCATCTGTTGGTGACGCCCCTTTGGAAATGGGCTGTGAATGAACCTTGCCCAGACCCACTCGCAGTCAGAACTGAGAAGGGTCTGGTGTTAACCAGGCTAATACAATACAGCAAATTGTGGAAAACACAAGTTTAATTTGCAAACAGGCTTCAAAGAGAAATTGTATTAAAATGAAAAGTAAAATAAACTTAAATAAATTTAAATGATGCAGGCATCTGTAGTGGCCTTGGGCCTTAGCAACATCAGAGCTGTGCATTTCACTCCAACGGCTACAGTGCAAATGGAAGCACTCACTACATAAAATCATATTTTAAATTACTCAAGAGTATTTAGTCAAATACTAACATACAACACATAATTACCAAAGCCATGGAAACCATTCTTGTCTACTCAACTATAAATAAACATGAAGCAAACAACTGCACTACCAGTAAACGTTCTCACAGGTATGATTTTAGTCAGGATTACAATTGTCACAATATTATTGTTGAGTTTTGTATATATAGATACTGGAAAGACACATTCTTATAGCATGTTTAAGTAAATAAGTCAAACCAAAAAAAACACAAAGATTTTAAGTCAGAACATCTGATCTAGTACATTTTAAATCCTATTGAATAAAAGTACATAGACCCAAAAATGCTTCAGCGTGTGATCTACTTTGATTCAACTCCAGCTGTTTCCCTCATATTTCTACCTGCACAGAGGCTTAGTTTCCCAGCCCTGTGGAGGAAAAGGAGGGCTTGGATTGAACTGCCCAAAAGTGAGATAGTAGCAATGAGTGGGTCTATTTCACACACAATTACTTTCTGTGAAAACATATACTCTATTGGTGCCATGATGATAGTAGGCCCATAGTTGACCACCAACATGACCAGTATGATGGAGACAATCCTGAAGGCTCTCTTCTTCTTCAGGTTTACTTCTTCCTTCCCTCCATCCCCTGGACCAGGCTTCTTCAGAACCCTGAGGATGGAGAGACTACAGAACAAGTCCACTGACAGAATGGGCAGGAATAAACACAGGTTATCGATCATGGAAACATTTATAGTTCTGATCACACCAAACCCCAGGACTAAAAGCCAGACTACAACACAGCACCTCATCCTGTATCTCAGGGGTTTGTACTTCAGGTAGATCACAGGATGGACCACCGCCAGGTAGCGTTCTACACAGATACAGCACTGGAACAGGGGCCGGAATGCAAAAGCCAAACCAAACAGGAAATTACATTTGTTATCCAATGAAGGGTTATGCAGTCTGAAAATGTTGACTGTTGTAATCACAAAAAGCAGAGTGCATGCCATCTCCATGGACACCAGATTCAGAGTGAAGATTTCAGACTCGATGGAACTCCTCCCACTGCTGGAGATGAGCCAAAGGGACCATGCATTGGCTGGGAGACCGAAGGTGTAGTCCATCATCGTGACAACTGCGCTCATTGTTACACTAACGGAGCTTAGACAAGCAAACAGGTTAAATTCTTCACTATTGTTGGTGGGTTGGAGATATGGTGGTGGGTTATAAATTATCATGGTTGTGTTCATTTTCCTTTTTCCTGTTTCCAGCTGTGCTCTTTCTGTGAGACTCTAAACTGTAGGAAGAATTCAAAAAACATACTATTTTATAGAGCACCGACATGTAGAGGATTTAAGATAGAAATGGTTTTCTTTTGTTAGATACGATGGAACGTTTAAAATTTCTAAAGAATAAACATGACAAAGTTTAGATCAACTTGAAAGTTGGTACAACATTATTCAACATGAATAGCAGTGACATTAATTGGTATTGATAAAAACAAAACAGACCTCCTTCAATGAAAGGTGTTTCTCCTCTGAGTGCGAGATGTGAAGTTTGCAGCCGACAGACTGACGAACGATTAATGTTTAATTCAAATCACGGGTAATCACCTCTGTGTAAAAGTGTGTTTATGTTTGTGCTTTTAAAGATACAGCAGCCTAATTAAATAGATAACATAAATTAATTAAACAGTGTGTATGTATGGTATTAGTATATAACATTTATATAACATTTGGAATACATGTGTTATAATATACTGAAATCTTCAGCAAACCTAACCTGGATTGTTTTTAAATGGTCTTACCAGAGATCCTAACAAATTTTTTATATTAATTTGCAAATACTTTTTATTCCTAATCTTAGAGTTTCTAAACATTAAATTGACAATACCTTGTTCTTACATGGTTAACCAAGCATGTGTGCATTCCACCATAACATTACATTTAGTATTTAACTGATGTGTTTAATAGTACAGTGTATAGCTACAACTCTTAGGTCCCAGACAGTTGAGTGTTAAATCAACCCTCTCAGTGTTTATATAGTTCCACTGGAGCTTCTCTGAGAGTGTTAATTTAACACTGGACTTTTTGCTGTGTATTCACTTAAATATGCAGCCTGGAAATGATTAGAATCACTCTAAAATTCCAAGTTTTATATTTTTGACTCAACCCTGCCACTTTTACAACGAGTATTCAAAAACCACAGATTGTATCTTAAGTATGTCCTTTAATAAAAAAACATAGTTTCACTCTTGCTGAATATTTAACTCCGATCAAATATTGCATTCCACAAGCATTCTGCAAGACAATTTGTGTCCATGTTTGACTGGTAGATTTGCAAAGTCACCTGGTCAGAATGAAAAGAGAACCTGTACTGTCCACAAACACAGAGTTGACATAAAGCTGTTTTGCCTCTGCGGTTATCATCAGTAATCTAATAAAGTCTGGTAAACATTATTTACACCCTAGAATATTTTGAAAAAGAATGTACATTATTTTCAGCAATATCTGAAAATGTATCTACTTTGTATTTACGAAATATATTAAAAGTTTGTCAATGGCATTAAACAAATTGATGCCTTTACAACAGAAGAAACATAAAACATAAAACATGACCTGTAAAGCATGAAAGGCACCCTTCACTATGTGGTTCCTTTGGCATCAATGACAGCCTCCATATAATGAGAACGTTTCTAATTTGAAATGGTGACCTGGCCAACATAAAAGTGCAAAAGGTGCCAGATGACATCCAGTTACACATGAATTACACAAGAAAAAAAAACATTATATAAAAGAAATACAGGGTGCACATATTCAGAGTAAGAGATTGAATTATATATACAGTTAGTGCAACAGACGTCTGAATTAGAGGTAGATTATTTGGTTTGTAAAGTGGTGTGGCACTAACTATGGACTTTTCAACACTCGAGCATTACTGTGAAAATGGATATTGTGCAAATTACATAAAATAAATAAGCTACTGTTCAGATGAATGCATACAAATGCACCACGGGCATAAATAAATAGACAGTGGGTCAAAAATGGGCAGAGCTAGTATGCGAGAATGAGAGGAGTATCAGCATGTGCAGTGCTCGGATAGTAGCTCTGACAATCATAATTTAAAGGAGTTGAGGGGGACAGTGTTCACGAGTTTTTGAGATTCTTGTTTTTCATTTCAGTCGTTAGCTGCTGTGAACTGGAAGGAATTTCAGCCAAACAAGGTAAGGGCTTTTGGCGTTACTAGGGAGATGTACCTGCTTGAGTGCAGGTTACAGGTGGGTAAGGCAATGGTGAGAAGAGAGTTTAGGTACAGAGGGGTTTTGCTTAGTAGTGACTTATATATGAGGTGATACCAATGGGTCATGCATCGAGTGTGTAGTGATGGCCAGCCCACTAGTGCATATATGTCTATAGGAAGATCTGTAGATGACATAACCAAAGTCTAGGATTGGTAGGATGGTCATTGTCACCAGGGCGTGTTTGGCAGCGTGGGTGAAGGAGGCCTTGTTGTTGAATAGGAAGCCAATCTTAGGGTTTAATTTTAGATTGGAGATGGTTAATGTGGGACTGGAATGAAAGTGAGCAGTCTAACCCGATACCAAAGTATTTATAGGTGTCCACATATTCTAGTTTAGACCCACCTAGAGTGGAGATGCTAGTTAGGTAGGTAGGGGCAGTGTTCGGTTAAAAAGCATGCATTTGGTTTTGCAAGATTTTAGCAGCAGTTGAAGGCCAAAGAGGAAGTATTGAATGGCACCAAAGCTCGTTAGGGTGTTTTTTAGCACACAGTCCATGGTAGGGCCAGATTTGTATTTGTAACTCTCAAATCACAATCTGGATCCCCCTGCTGGCGCGCGTCAGCTCCAGCACCCATGTCTCCGGTCTTCTGAGATCACCATCCCCATTATGCAGCTGTACTGTTTGTCCTCATGTGTATATAATTCCCCAGTTCCTAGTGTGTCTTGTACACTGTTGTTTCTACATTATGTGCTGAGTGGAGTGTATACTTTGTCTCAGTATCTTTTATATATTACAGGCGTTGCCTGTTTAGCTCACTACTACTAAAGTGACTTTAGTCCAGGCAGTAGATTGTTGTACACAGTCTATTCTTGCTGTACATTTCTGCAGTGGTCTGCATACCATGTTATTATTTCCGTTTGAGCAGCAGGTCATTAAAGCTACATTGTGTATTTATTTTAGTTGATTCTTAGCAAAAACCCCTTTGATCTTTTAATAATCTGCTCATTCATGTGTAATTACTTTCACCAAATAATCAAAGTATTCTCATAAGAGTAGAGTCTTCCATTCAAAATACACATGATGTAGTTTCTCGAATTGCGGCAGCCATGTTGCGTCTCCATCTTTAAAATACATTAGCGAAAGAGGGACATACCTGGAAATTCTTGTTCAGCCTTTTTCGCTTTTACACTCAGTGGTCCCGTGAAGAATGCAAGGGGGAGATTACTCATGACTGCCAGCAGATTTGAAAGCCTGTTGAAAATGTAGGATAAAGCCGGTCCTAGCAAGAACCTTTCACCTGGCCAACTATATTATGCATGCAACACAAACTCGCATTTTCCATTTCAAATTAATAGCGCTCATAATTCATTGCAATAATCATTGTTAATCCATTGCATATGTTGTCTGCATAGAGGTGGATCAGGGAGCCACCAGCAGCAAGAGCGACATCCCTGATATACACAGAGAATAGTGTCGGTTCAACAATGGAACCCTGTGGCACCCCCATAGAGATATACAACGGTCCAGACAATAGACCCTCAGATTTAACACATTGAACACTATCAAAAAATAGTTGGTGAAACAATCAAGGCAGTCAATCGAGAAACCAAGGCTATTAAGTCTGCCAATATAGATGTGATGATTGACAAAGTCAAAAACTTTGGCCAGGTCAATAAAGACTGATGCACAGTAATGACTTTTATCAATCGCAGTTGTAATATCACTTAAGACCTTGAGCGTAGCAGAGGTGCAGTCATGACCAGCTCGGAAACCGAATTACATAGTGGAGAGTGTGCTGTTGGATTCAAAATGGTTGGTAATGTGTTTGTTAACCTGGCTTTTGAAGACTTCAGAAACACAGGGCAGGATGGATATGAGTCTGTAAAGGTTAGGGTCAAGAGTGACCCCCACTTTGAAAAGGACATTGACCACGTCTTAGGGATCTGTGAAGATACTAGAGAGAGGTTAAAGTAATAAGAGTTGCAATGATTGGTGAAAAGAGTTTTAGGAAGAACAGGTCCAGGTTATCTAGCCCGGCTGATTTATAAGGGTCTAGAATTTGTAGTTCTTTTAGAACATCAGCTAATTTATCTTGGGTGAAGGATAACTAAGGAGGTGCTGTTGGCTGGGGAGGGTGCTGTTGGCTGGGGAGGGCCCATTGGCTGGGGTGGGGGCAGCCAGGTGGAGCGCATTGCAAAATGCATACTGAAAATTGTCTGTGTGATGTTGTTGCTTACATATTTATTTAATTATTCGGTTATTTTTCAATAAGGACTTTTGAAACACTCACCCTTTTTCTATTAATGGCAGTTCTGTTCTATGGGTGCTGTTTTACTTACAGGTAACCCGTCTACCACAAAATGGCCCTAAAAGACATATCATGTGTGTTATGATATATGTCTTTATACTTTGAATAAGACTGTTTATGGAAAACTTTGTCATACATATGGTCATGTTTTTATTTTATTCTAGGTTTGGTTACTTACAGTATATGTATTTTTTTACATATGTCCTATTTATTTTTTTTGCTTAAAATGTTTTTCTATCCTTCTTGTTGTGTTAATAGAATGCAGGTTCATATAGTCAATGCTATTACAACGAGGTGCTATCATGTTAGAGTAGAAGTGAGACATCTGTTCAGGTGCACTGGAGCGATTCTAAAATGTGCTCTTTCCATCTATGTTTAATAAGTGAAATTCCTGGTTTGTAAAAGTGATTAGCTCCTTAGACTAACCATTATAAACTTGTACAGGTACAACCAGTCACTTCCCAGATTACATCATGCTGATTGCCACCCAGCTGATATCAATTGTACTGGTTTTGATTACTTCATAAGAAAACTAGCTGTTCCATGATAAGTCCATTACTAGTAGTCCATGGCAACGCAAAGAATACACCATGGCTAGAAAGGTGCTTTCAAAAGGGCTCCAGGCCAAAGTTGCGTAAAGACACAAGTTAGAAGACGGAAACAAAAATATTTCAAAGGCTTTAACCTCTTGAGGATCACCCACTCTTTGTCAAATTCTGCCAAAGAAACATTCCAAAGTTAACCTCTTCTAGCACTGGACCTGAAGCAACTACATACTACAATGCCATATTTTGAGAAACACGTCTAATCATGTGTTCCAGGGGATTGCAACATATGTCTAAAAATTTGGAATGATGGGGTGAACAGCCAATGAGCTATATTGTTAATAGTGTAATTATATTTACACAAGAAATACAACGTCATGACATTTTCATCCGGGTCAGCAGACAGACTACCAATCTCTGAATTCAAATATCTCTGTCTAACTTCGGTTAAAAAGGATTATCTTGCACTTTTATAACATCTCTGTTTCTCAAGGATGAAATATATGAAGAAATATGAGAGGCTAGGACACCATGAAAATAGGTATTTGGTTCAGAACCGTGTTCTATGCTTAACAAACAAAGCGCCTGCAGAAAGTTTCATAATACACTGCTCAAAAAAATAAAGGGAACACTAAGATAACACATCCTAGATCTGAATGAATGAACTAATCGTATGAAATACTTTCGTCTTTAGATAGTTGAATGTGCAAAATCACACAAAAATGATCAATGGAAATCAAATTTATCAACCCATGGAGGTCTGGATATAAAGTCACACTCAAAATCAAAGTGGAAAACCACATTACAAGATGATCAAACTTTGATGTAATGTCCTAAAAACAAGTCAAAATTAGGCTCATTAGTGTGTGTGGCCTCCACGTGCCTGTATGACCTCCCTACAACGCATGGGCATGCTCCTGATGAGGTGGCGGATGGTCTCCTGAGGGATGTCCTCCCAGACAGGATGTCCTCCCGTCCATCGCGCTAAACGCATCTATTGCGCCGCAGGACCTTCAGATGCTCGTAAATGTGTCTTTAGATTGACTTAACATAAAGATCACTCCCTCCGGACACTCAATTCAAGTTTGGACTGAACGTTGCATAAGCCAAACCAAGAAGATAATTTCCCAGCACGCATTGCTCTTTCAAGTGAACTCTAGTGTTTACCACCCATGACTGTGTTTGTTATTGACAGAGACATCTTTATTTAACTACATCATTTTCAATGCTATGTCCCTCATGAGTACCTTGGACACATCACAAATGTTACTTATTTAATCCTGTACATTTTCCTTCAGTGATAGTTTTGATATCAATAGTGCACTTGGCAGCCAGTAATGTCTGTCAGGCCCTTTAAGCTATAGGCAAGTGATGGCAGTCTGACACTTAAGCTTTGATACGTGCTTCAAACCATTAACTACATTTCCATTTGAACCACTGCTCCGAAGCTTGCTTTGGTATGGAAAAATCATGTGACCTCTGAATGATTCACCTGAGTGGTTCGAAGCGCCACGCGGAACAGTCAATGACAGTATGGAAACAATCAGGACTGTGCTGCCACTGCAACTGGCACCGCCTCTTTTCGAGACTGAATTGTAGTGTGCTCAAAGCATAAAAACTTTAATGTACAACATTCTGACATGTGGGAAAACTTTATTCACAGCAAATTGTTTAAAATACAATATTAAGTTGGCAGACAGGCTTCAAAGGGAATCTTTATTAAAATATCACACACCAAAAGTAAAAGAAACATTTCAAGCCATGATAAAAACATCTGTAGTGGTACTGGGCACCTCAATTGGAAGAACATGTTGTCTTAGCAACATTAGTGCTTTGAATTTGACTCCAATGGCTACAGTGAAAATGTATGCACTCACTACATAACAGCGCGGACAACGCGTTGTACTCCAGAGATTATTTGTTTTGGGCGCCAGTCGTCCTGTTCTAGTCGGCCAAATACGGCCGAGGCATTTATAATTTTTTAAGCCTTCTTATAGAAGAATGCACTTCCCTGCACTCTATCTCCATTATATCCACCAACAACTACCAAGTCTGTGACAGCAGCAAGCAAGTGCAATACAAGCTAATGTTTTTCACAAGTTTGATTTCACTTTCAGATTTGACTTTTCAGAACATGATGAGTTTTGTAAATATATACTGGAAAGACACTTCCATGTAGCATGTTTAAATAAATCCTAGCATTAAACAGTCATATAATGTAAAACTGCTAAGACATTTTAAGTCAGAATATCTGATCTAGTACATTTTAAATCCTATTGAATAAAAGCACATATCTAACAGCATTAATCCTCTGTAATTGCCAAAATAAAGCTTCTGCTAATGTTAAAACCAAATAGTTCGCAGAATGGAAGAGGCAGCACTTATTAATTCTTCATTCTACAATGGTATAGCTGTGATACAACAATAAAGAGAATGATAACCTTGTAATGAGTGGACATTATTGACATGAACACCATAAACCCAAAATGCTTCAACTTGTGATCTACTTTGATTCAACTCAAGCTGTTTCCCTCATATTTCTACCTGCACAGAGGCTTAGTTTCCCAGCCCTGTGGAGGAAAAGGAGGGCCTGGATTGAACTGCCCAAAAGTGAGATAGTGGCAACGAGGGGGTCTATTTCACACGCAATTACTTTCTGTGAAAACTGCTGCTCTATGCGTGCCATGATGATAGTAGGCCCATAGTTGACCACCAACATGACCAGTATGATGGAGACAATCCTGAAGGCTCTCTTCTTCTGCAGGTTTACTCCTTCCTTCCCTCCATCCCCTGGACCAGGCTTCTTCAGAACCCTGAGGATGGAGAGACTACAGAACAAGTCCACTGACAGAATGGGCAGGAATAAACACAGGTTATTGGTTATCGATGTTAATTTGTAGCTGATTACACCAAACGCCAGGACCAACAACCAGACTACAACACAGCACCTCATCCTGTATCTCAGGGGTTTGTACTTCAGGTAGATCACAGGATGGACCACCGCCAGGTAGCGTTCTACACAGATACAGCACTGGAACAGGGGCCGGAATGCATAGGCCAAACCAAACAGGAAATTACATTTGACATCCAAGGAAGGGTTATGCAGTCTGAAAACGTTGATTGTTGGAATCAGAAAAAACAGAGTGCATGCCATCTCCATGGAGACCAGATTCAGGGTGAAGATTTCTGATGTGAGGAGACTCCACCCACTGCTGGAGATGAGCCAAAGCGACCATGCATTGGCTGGGAGACCAAAGGTGTAGTCCATCATTGTTACAACTGTGCTAGTTTTTAAACTAAGGGAGCTTAGACAAGCTAACAGGTTCAATTCTTCACTATTGTTGGTGGGTTGTAGATGGGGTGGAGGGTTAGAACTTATCGTGGTTGTGTTCATTTTCCTTTTTCCTGTTTCCAGTTATGCTCCTTCTGTAAGATTCTAAAGTGTAAAGAGAATTAAGAAACATGCTCTTGACACTTTCACAAATTCCCTAATAGCTATGATGTCTTTTTCAAGTGACCCTACATATGGTAAATGGAGTTTATGAACTACCAAAATTCTGAGAATTTAGGATTTCTATTGTTAAAAAATCAATTAGCAAAAATCTAAAGAAGATAAACAAACAACTAGCAGAAGTTTAAAGTTAGCACAACAGTAAATTAATCAACATTAATAGCAGTGATAATAAATAATAAATATTAAAAGAAATGTGACAGACCTCCTGCAATGAACGGTGTCTCTCTGAGTGTGAGATGTGAAGTTTGCATCTGTCAGACTGACTAATAATAAATGTGTATAAACATATTCAAATCACGGGTAATTGCCTGCGTGTGTGTGTGTTTCTGATAGAGCAGCCCAGCGCCATAGAGAGAGAAGAGTTGGGATATTCTTTGATCTTGCTAGCGGGGTGGTCACATGGTTCATGTAAACCTGTATAGTTCCAAAAAAAACATGTACTTTCATGTTCTTCTATTGGACTGACAGCAGCGATTGCAGTATTGAATGGTAAATATGAATGAAAACACATACCCAAGTACTTGTTTGAGTGTTATTGCATTATTGCGTATTTCTAAATGTCAGTTTTACATTTGGAGTGGTAGGGTGACAACTGAAAGCTATGTATTAGTATTATTTAGAACCTTCACATTCGTGTTAGCATGGGTAGCATTAACACAAGGCTACTGGCTTAAGTGGCTTAAATAACAACTCCAGCGCAAAATGAACCTAGGGCTTAATAACACATTGCTACCGAGTCGACCGTTCTCTGGGATATCTTTTCATGCTAATTGAATGTGTTCAGTTTTAGTGCAAACTGATAATTACCTTATAACGTTGTTGTGAGGGCACTTTCGTAGTAAAAAGATATTGCTATTATAGACCAGTAACGAGGCTCAAAATAGCACCACACTTCCACGGTAGCATAAGGAGAGTCCCTACATGCTAACTGAAGCATTGAGAACTTTGCAAGTGTACCGACAGTTTATTAGAAATATAGTATAAAAGACATTACCGCCTCCAGCACCAATCCAAAGTACAACGGACCACACATATTATGCCAAATTAAACTTCGGTATGATACATGCAGCTAACAACATTCCCCATTTCATGTAATTCAAGGATAGACTACACTCCTAATGAGATTATTAAATTATTCATATTAGTACATCCAGCTTCAAAACAACCAAAGGTCAGGGATTCTTGCCCTTGCCATTTTTAGTCAAGAGTTACCAACCATGACTATATATATCTTAGTGATCAAGCTATGGTTGTTGAATTTGAATGTTTCTCACTTATATAAAAAAACACAATATAAAAAAAATGTTTTATATAAGTTAAGTGAACATCTATGATATTTTATTTGATATCGGATTCATGAACAACTAAGAAGTAATGCTATTCCATTTGGAACTGTAATTCAGAACAGGTTGTAAAACATTATGCTTGTTTGTAAATAGATGCCCATTCTTTTCAGAAGACCTCACAAAATTTCCCATTCAATTTATACGACAGTGCAATCACTTGGAAGATGCATTTAGAGCTACTGCCAAGTTTAATAGGTATTTTAGAATATGATCAAAAGCTTCTTAACTAGAATAATAATTATTTTTGTATTGGGTGGAAACTTAGTACACAGTGGATTTATAAATAAAAAGTATATTATTTATTGTATGTTATTTATTGTGTTAAAAATTATATTAACATATGAATTGTCATCTGTCCTGTGTCTACCTTGCTGTGCCGGTGCCCATTTTACGGCTGTTGGTGATCATGAACTGTTCCTGGTGACTCCAGCTGTACATCTCCAGAGCGCGCCCCTGCCCAAGTCCACTGAACAGCGTTGATGCTACACAAACACTGTGGTCACAGCCCACCCATTCCCATCTCCAAATATGGACACTAATTAAGAATTATAAACGATGTGGCTGGCCTTAATACAGTAGGCCACGTACCTTTCTCCCCACCTGGCACAGCCAATTGAGGACTGGCCAACCACTTGAGTCTGGCCGCTCTCCAGGTAGGTTTCTTCTTATGTTCAACCTACTAGCCACTCTGTTTCACTTGTTGTTTCTTGCTTTTGGGTGTTTAATTTCAGGTATCTGTCAAAGCACTTTGTGACTACTGCTGTTGTAAAATGGGCTTTATAAAACTTGATTGATTGATTTAATTCGACAAGTAGCACTTTGAAATTCAAAATGTGATAATTGAAAGAACATTTAGTTGCCTTAGATCAGAATCAACTTCAAAATAAAGTCTAAGCAGGTTCTCATTCAAATATCCAATGAATACAACATGCAGGTTTCATGTACAGTACATGGATGCAAAACATTTTCTCTCCAGTAAGTCCCGTCTGACTTTGCAGGTTTCATCAAGTTGGTCCAGTTAGCAAACTAATTAATTCACTTGTTTGTTACAAATTAATTATATATTGTTAGTTGTTTGAGGAAACAAGCAAAAGTACATGGTAACAATATTACACATTAAATGTAATGAATATTGTTTTATTTGTTCAAATTCACATGTGAGTGTATTGTAAAGGGGCTGAAGAGATTGGAATGTTTACTGTTATGAAAAAAATAACCAATCCTTAATATACTATACAAAATCGAAGATAAATAATAATCAAAAGAGACACTAAGTAATTTTCACCATTTAATTTGAATGACAAATAAGCCCTCCTGTTGAACGTCATGGAAAGCAATGCTCTTCACTGTCATTTTGAGACTTTAAATGTATTACCAATGTAAAACTTTTTGCTGTAAAATTACAGTAATATACTGGCAGCTAAATTTACCAGTAAAGAGCTGTTTAATTACAGCATTGTTGCTGTGAACAAGATTACAGCTCATTACTGTATTCTAACAATACAGCTCACTACCACAGGGTGAGCATCCAGTTTGGCAAATTGACGCAAATGAGGAAGTGCCTTAAACCTGCATTCTATCTGAATTCCAGCTGGAGGCGATACGTCTGGTTGCAAAAGAGCTCGGTTTCTGTAATAGTCTATGAGAGTAATAGTCTATGAGTCTATGAATTATGGTCTCGTTGATTTTAAAATCGGCGATAAAGCAAAGGGGCGTTTAGGGGGTGTCTATGGCATTCAAATGTATGACAAGACACTCAAGGGAGTGGCAGTTCAGTTTTTCCGGTAAGCAACATTACATTTTGTTTTACATTTTGTTTTAATACTGTTTTTCATTAGCATCCCAATTAATATCAGTTAGCTAGCTAGATTACTCCTCCCTCTCTTCTAAAATTGTCACATCCGCAACCAAGCTGTCTGTGCCCGTAACGGCATATTCAATGACCCAAATCAGATATTCACAAACCAATGGGTGACGTCACACATGGCTATATCCAGTGATTATACAATCTATGCTCACTACTGTATTTATTTGAAAACTACAGTAAAGTGCTGGCAGCTATGTTGACAATAAACATTATGAACATATGATTTTGTCAATAAACAGCATTTTTACTTTGTCTAAAGGTTACACCTCATTAAACATGAATCTGTGAAATTAATAGAATACATTTTTTACAAGAAATGTTTGAAAGACATCTAACATAGCGACATGCATCAGCCAAATTTGGAAGAAAACTAACATTTTCCAAAGTGCTGTATATGTACAACATCGGTAATGTATTTCAGATTCACAGCTCATTACTTATTTTCTGACATTTACAGTAGATTACTGGCAGCTGATTTGCCCGTAGTGCTATATATTTACAGCATCGGTAATGTTTTTACTATACAGCGAATTACTGTATGTTATTACATATACAGTAATTTACTGGCAGCAAAGTTTTTATTCTGTTTATCACAATTAATAGCAGCTGATGCTCTCAAAATCTAAAAGCAACATACTGTATATTTCAAAATGATCTATATCAAGCAAATTCATGAATTAAGTATCACTTTAGTTTTGATCTAAATGTGTGGTCCAGGTTCATTGTTAACCACACCACTTATAGTTTATCCCATCATGCTCCATTGCAGGTCTTAATTTACAATGATTATTTTATTTTTGACTTCACATACTTATATTCAGTCATTCATATAATGCCTAACAAGAGTAAATTACACTGATTTTATATACCAGTGCTGGTCCTCAAACCCTTCTATGAAGGGCCTAGTGTATGCAGGTTTTCGCTTTTACCTTGTACAAGCCTGATGGAGTAGCTCACTAATTGGTTAGGATCTCCCCTCACCTGGCAGTCTAGGTCCAAATTATGTTCTAATTGAAGGGAAAGACCAAAAACCAGCATACACTAGGCCCTCCATTTAAAGGTTTGAGGACCACTGTTATATACAATCCATTGTAGTAAAAACCGTGACCAGCCATAACTGAAAAGGTTGTTCTAGTAAAGATGCTTCGCTAGGGACCAAAGGTCCCAGCAGACCTGGCAGTAGCACTATATACTTCTTTCAGAAAACTATGCATTCATATTTGGTTGCTGTGCTGCCTCATGAACTGCTGTAAATCAACTGCACATCACTTTGCAAGGCACCAGGGTGTGAAGTTTTGCTTACTCCGAAATGTGACTTAAAATGTGACAAGAAATGACGTACTGGTAATCGTGTTAATAGGTCCAATAAATGGAACGACTTAACGTATGATCACGGAATCTTTTGTTAGCCTGCGGGCAATTAAAACATTTTTAACAACATGCAAGGAATAATGTAAATTAATAATATCCCTTCAAGGTCTAACAGGTTTTAGGTCCTCCTGGCACAAAGTTGATCTTTTGGCCTCTAGAAAGGTCATACCTACAGTGAAGTGCCTTATGGTTCTGGACTTAGCAGACCCATGGCTACAAAATGGATAAAGAATGTATGTATATTTTGTTGATTTTTATGTGTAAAAGCATGTAAACTATAATGATCATGGCTTTTTATTGCTTATTGTCAAGCCCCCAGGGCTCCTGGACCAGTGTGCAAAATTTGGAGGCCATACAAAGAAGTCAACATCATGCTTCACACATTTTTTACTGTATTTCTAAACATTTTTGAAATCCCCTTAATTTTTCAATTCCAAAAAGTGTTGGTATTGTGCAGGATGATGTCCTACATCATTGCAGAGTTATCATTTTCACTTCCTACTTCCTGTCTGTAATGTGGTTAGTAAAAAAGTGACCGTCTTAAAGAATGAGTGTTGGAGACGAGTCTGTCTGCGGACTGCAAGAGAGGGGCGTAACTTGAAGGGGGCGGTCATGTTTATTAGACGGTCGCTGACCGACTTTGAGGCACCATAGCTCCGGCTGTGTTTAACCCACAGGGATGAGGCAACACTCATTATTTTTGTCTGATCTTCCTCTTTCCAATGGTAAGCTTTAGTTACTAGCATGCAGTGGTTAAATTGGGTCGGAGCTCTCCGGGGCTCAGCTCCGGCACATAAACCTGCTCATTTGTGTCCGGATGTGCCTGCTTGTACTCAGTTGCCTACTGGAAATATGTCACATAACATTTGATGAAAGTGATGCTTTTGAAAACATAATATTTCTGACAATAAATGAAAGATTTTTTAAATGGCATGTCTATTTTGTCTCGGCAGAGCTGAGATGAAAACAATTGGAACACGGACGATTTCTAGTTTAGCTGCTTAATCTCGTTGTCAGTCGACCATCGCGCACCGCTCGCGCATTGTGTGTCAATGTAGGTTTTATTCTACGTTCAGACCGAGCATTTATTGAGCGTGAAATTCGCTTCTATCTCATCTAGCTGGATGCTTGAACAATTTGAATCCACTCGCATGTCCAAAGCGAATAGGATGCGCAAATAAAGCGAGTGTTTGAAGCGAAATAGACGCGCGTTCGAGGCAGAATTGAGGATTAATTAGGTTGTGGCTTTCAGTCAGTATTTTTGGCCAACCGTTAAATAAAGTATTGTTCCAATTGATATGGTTAATAGGTGATAGTGAATAGTAGATATAAAACCACACATTAAGGGTTGTATGGGTGTCCTGTTTATAAATTTGATGTCATGATATTCTCCCACACTGGATTTATTAGTATAGATACACCTTTTTCATTCCAGTTTTGTAGTCAGGCAAGCTGCAGTTCAGCTACAGATTTGCAGCAAAAACCTGGGACATAACAGCACTACAAGCAAATGTACACTAAAATAGTAGACTGTCACCAGTGTTGGGCAAGCTACTTGTAAAATGTAGTGAGCTAAGCTACTAGTTATTCTACACCAAAAGAAGCTTCACTACACTGAAGCTCCCCCCAGGAAAATGTAGCAAGCTAAGCTACAAAAAAATGGCAAAAGTAGCTTACTACATGTAAGCTACTTTTTTAGATTGAACCGACTTCATTCAAAGTCAATGCTA
>JACXGM010011103.1:0-25431 GCA_016801145.1 Umbra pygmaea | reverse complement strand
GTTCTATGCTATATTGCACATGTTTTTATAGCTTTTTATGATATTTTTCAAGTGTTTTAATAAATGTTTCAAGTTAAAGTAGTTGGAATCTTAGAAAATCCTTTTTTTACCGTGGTATCGAAATCGGCATCGAGAATCGTGTAATTTTACTGGTATTGGCACCGACTACTGAATTTTTGGTATCGTGACACCCCTAGTATGAACATAATGATTTTACATCCCAGTATTCCCAATAAACAACTAACTAGCTGTCTTAAACTAAATAACTAGTGACATCCGAGTGACATCCTTGTGATTAGTGGACTACCTGGTTAAATAAAGGTGAGAAAATCCCACTTGCCCATTCAATAATTGCATACATTTTCCTGTACAATGTCTGGTAAACAGTAGTTTCTCATTTCTAGAAGATACCACTCAGTCTCACTCCAATGGTGTCAACAGCTGTATCTCAAATCCTGCTGACATCTTACCTCCAGAAATTTTAAATGGGCGTCAGGGCGCAGGTCTCAATGTTTTCACTATGGTAGAAGACGAATTGGGAGGCGCCATTCTCAATTTATGAGAATGCATAAATTGTTGAGCTACCGTTTTATTGTACAATCATACTTAAATTAGTAACAATATCACAACAAGTAAAATCAGCTTGCTGAAGTATTTGGTGTTCCTGTTTACCTAGAGCTATTAATTGTATATGTTGATCTGAAATACTGGCTGAAGTTAGCAAAATCTAGGCAGAACTACTCTGCCATATAGCATCTAGAAATAGAGACACTCCAACAGAATCAAACGAAACTGCATATTTAATTAATGTGAAGTTATCAAGTATACTGTATATCACCATTACTCAAGTGTTTGACATGGAGCGGCGTGTTCTAGGCATGGAGAGTGTAGCGAAGCATCCAATTTCACTTTTCTTAAAACCTGGTGTGAATGGGGGTAAGTTCTCACACTCATCCCTAATTAAGGAGAATGGCTTTGTTTATGAAGACGCTACAGGAAATTTTCAACAGGAGCCCAGGATGCACACATACAGTACTGCAAAAGGAGTCATAATTTAACATTTATATAAAAATGGAATCCTTGTAGTTCATAAAAAAATATTTTCCATAGAAATTCAGGACAATGATGCATTCTCACACCAAGTTATTGACTCCTTCTCTGGCACTTACCATAGAGCAGCAGTATGCATTAGGGTTGAAGTCACTGCCTAGGGCCACGATAACCCCAGCCTCCAGCATGTCTCTGGCCCGCGGCTGAGGTAACCGGAGAATGTAGGCAGTTGTCGGTAGGAGGACTGCTGCAGTCTTAGCTGTAGCCATGGCGGCGATGCCTTCATCTGAAACCTCCTCTAGATGACTGATGGCCAAGGCCCCGAGTTCTGCCCCCAGCTAGCACCAATACAGGGATAGATGGACCATCTTACAGTCACACATCTAGGTATTAAGGCAGCTGTTGTTACTGCAAGGACAGAGGTGCAGGCTAATGGTGCGTACCTGTGCCGAGTTCATTGGGTGCAGCTCATCTCCATGGAAGTTGATGTTGAGGCCCATGTCCAGGCCCGCCTGCAGGATGGCTCGCGTGGAGGCCAGGTCAAACACACCCTGCTCACAGAACACATCTATGTTGTCCACTTGAAGGGCCCCAGCAGACATACGCTCTCGCAACCGTGGCAACTGGACCTGAAGAATGTCTGTTGTCGCCTCAGCTGCTGTCTTACCCCTGGAAATATTATTTTAACTGATTGGTATTAGGAACATAGTGTT
This sequence comes from Umbra pygmaea, assembly GCA_016801145.1. Classification (NCBI taxonomy): domain Eukaryota; kingdom Metazoa; phylum Chordata; class Actinopteri; order Esociformes; family Umbridae; genus Umbra; species Umbra pygmaea. The sequence goes on along the minus strand of JACXGM010011103.1, from coordinate 23,668 downwards.
GCTGGTCAATCTAAATTTAGCGGATGTGGATGTGAGGTGTGTCTGTTATGTTGCGGAGGGTGGGCTACTTAGGGACTGCATGTGCTCCACAGAAGGTAGATGATATATTGATTGGCAGGGTACATCTGGCCGCCTCAATAACCTCCAGCATCTTCAGCTCCGTCTGCAGCTCCAGGCCATAGCCGCTCTTACACTCCACCAGGGTGGTGCCTGCCCGCTGCATCCGAGCCAGCCTGCCTGTCAGAGAGGCTAGCAGGGTGGAGGCAGGGGCAGCTCTGGTGTGCTCCACGGTGAAGTGGATCCCTCCTCCGGCACGGTGCACATCCATGTAGGTGGCACCAGCCAACTGTAGGAGCACACAGCATTACCTAAATTAATGCTGAGAGAATTCCGACTTGACTTAAATTACCTATAAATGGACTTTTGAACATCTCTGGCATTAGCAAATATTAGCTAGCATTAGTCGACATTACACCAGCCAGCAATCATTGACTTTCACTAGCTTTGGCTTGGGTTTTAACGTGCAATATCGAGTTTACTAGCATCACCACACTACGTTGATGTTATCTGTCATTATTTAGACTTCATATGCCAGGTTGTTAAATAACATTTGTTTCAGTTGATTTGCATTAGCTGACTTTAGCTAGCATTAGCTGACGTTAGCTAGCGTTAGCGTCAGTTAGTTCCAAATGAAATGCTATAAAAACACTATATTCACTATATTTATCATCATAGTGCCCGGTTGGTGCGCATGTTGTAGTCTTTGTGGGAGTTTATTAAACTTAGTTGTGTATCTGTCTCTTCCTCTAGCTTGAAACAGCACACAATAACTTGTAGCAATGTGAGCTAGTTGCTCTTTGTCTGAGAATGATTATGTGCATTCCGTAAGACAGTTCATCAGTTCATGCTAACATTTTGAGGCCAGGAATAGAAGTGTTTTTACTAGGTATCATGTCATATAGAGCTGGGCGATATGGCCAAAAAATGATATCACGATATAAAATAGATATTTTTTCGATACGATATACCTAATGATATATTGAAAGGACCTGCTGTGACTTGATTATATCAAAGTGTATAGTCTGCTGTATAAATAAATAAAAACAATACATACAAAAAATATTGATTGACCTTGTTATATTTCTGTTCAGAAGTTTCAGGTAAAACTGAACTACAAGCAATATGAAATACTCCTCATTTGTTGATGTTTCTTTGTTTCAGAACAAAACCAGCTGTTATCGCGATATGTCGATATGGGATATTCTTCTCAATATTATTTTCAAAAAGTCGATAACGATAAATATTGAATTATCGCCCAGCCCTAATGTCATATATTGATTAAAACAGCATGCAAGTATATTTAATAGAACCAACCAAGCATATCCAACATGTTAATCGAATTACACCAAGAAAAATACAGCCGTTGTAGGGTTATGCATTGTATAGGCATTTTAACATGAATTATGTACCCAAACTTTTGTACCCAACTCGGGGGTGTGGTCAAGTAAACTCTGCCTCACAGTGTGTATCTATCCAGTCATAAACGCAGACATAAGAAACAACCCAACCGTTGTTTTTACTGACAGCACAATCATTCAATGGGCGCTTGGCATTCCGCTCTGTGTGCTTGACTTGTTACTTTTTGAACTTGCTCAGATCACAGATAATTACATTATTGTATCACATTCGCAACAACTTCTTCATATCCATAAGTAAAAATGTTTTGTTTGTGATATTCTCTACAATCACTTCATATAGCCTACTGGTGCTGACTCAACAGAAGGTCTCTTTGCTAACTAACTTTTTTGTCTGTACTGCACTACTGTCTTTCTATACAACAGCTCATGCTGGATTTCTCACACATTATCTTCATGAAACTCTTAGTGGGGGCAATTGTAACAGAGTTTGGGGGCAATTGTAACAATGAAAAAAAGTCATAGTAACCCTCAAATCTGAAATAAAAGCACACCTCAAATTAATCACTTTACCACTGTAGTATCTAATATTATTACTTGATTTTATTTTGTATATAATTCAAATTATTGTAGATGTCAGGCATCATATCAAGTGTAGTTCTATTTTTGCAGATGACTATAGGTAACTATTCTAGTGGTAACAACATTTTAATTATTTGAATTGAGGTAATGGTTTATTTTATCCAAAGACAATGATCAGCTGTTTGCATGTGTGACAATGATCAGCTGTTTGCAAGGAAGGGACAGAAGGGAAGACAAGCAGATCTGTACGTACCTTCATAGCAAATTCATGCACCCTGTCACCAGCCCATACAGGGTGTGTGTGTGCATCAACCAATCCTGAAACACAATTATCACAGAAGACAGATGCTTTTCTCTACAACCTTACTCTATATATTGAACATCAATAAACAACAATTCTAATACCTTATCAATTTAACTGTTTGGTTGTTAAAATGTTGACCCAGTTTTACTACTGTGATACTTGCCTGGAATGACACACATATCAGTTGCATCGATGACATGATCAAATGAGGCTCCCGCATATTGGAGCTCAATAGCGCTTGCTGGGCCAATATCCTTTATTAAACCATCACTGCAAGGAAAAACATGGCTCTTAATCGACGGTTTAGGGTATAGTATCAGTAACATTAGGTTTAGCCACAATTCTTTGGTTTCATGCAATTGTTATTTTAACTGACCTTCCAATAACCAAACTACCATCCTCGATCACGCATAGCTTTTGCATGTCATTCTTCGTTAGGAACTTCTCACCATTATTGCAAATTAAAATCACTTGTTTTGCGTTCTTTACCAAAAGTTTGTTGGTCATTTTAAAACTGAAGTAAAAGTTTGTTTAAAAAAGCTAAAAAAAATGAGTCACCTGTGTTTTAATGTTGCCTTACTATCACTGGTTTAGGAAAAAAGTAAATACCTGAGGGTAGTGTGCACAGAGGTTCAAAGTACACAAGTACAGCTAGAGGTGGGTCTTTATACATTTGGATTATTAAACATTGACTGGCAGGTTATCTGAATGTGTATTGAGATTATGACATGTGGTATTAGCTGAGTCCAAGCTAATATAAGGCATCATTATATAAACTGGAATACATATACAAATTATGTTTCATTGAATAATATTACCACACACTCTAATCTGATTGGTTGCACTTGCAGATGTCAGCAGCTTCTACAATCTGAAAAAATATAGAATCCAAAAAGGGTTTCCTTGCAAATGGAAAAGGTTCTAGCAAGAATTGTTTTCATCTGAAGAGCCCTTTTTAGAAGGACTCTTTGCCATGTAAAGAGGTCTATATATAACCTTTTGTATTCCTGAAAAACATTTATGAAAGGGTTCTTAGATTAGATAGTACTCTTCTAAACCTTAGAACTCCCTCTTCCACATAAAATATGCATTAAGTTAACTGTTTCCATGTTTTAATAAACTCTTACATACATCAGGTGCAAAGACTGTCTTTCAAATTCATCTATTATACACTGGCAGGGATGCAGAGTAACTAATTACAAGTAATCTGATTAGAAATTGTAACAGTAATTTGTTACTTTACTGGCAACAAAAATAAATTGAGATAACAGAAACTTTTGAATAAAACGGACGACTTAGATACTTTTACATTTGGGAGTAGTGGATTGTCTATTGAAACATGTATCAATAATGTAAGGTGTTCTGTATAACAGCTTTAAATATAATAGCTATGTTAAATTATATCTCTGTCATCTAGTCGCCATGAAGAGTAAATTACATAATTGGTTCATTGTTCCCAAACTACAGTTTTAGTCGTAAATTATTAAAACGTGCTATATGGATTTGTCAAATAGTAAATAAAAATGAGTACATAATATTGTACATTATATTGCCAACTACCATTATTGGACCCACTATATATTTATTTTCTTTTGGTACACTTCCACTTGCCATCATTCCACCTATAATGCCCTTATTGACAAATTGGGGTGAACTTTCTATATATTTTGGATGGGTAACTTTAACATATTACATTTGAAAGGTAACCTACCCAACCATGTATAATGAGGGCCAAAGGTTTGGAATAATGTACAGATTTAGCTGTTTTTGAAGGAAAACTGTACTTTTATTCACCAAAATGGCATTCAAATTATCCAAAGTATAGTCATGAAATTACTATTACAATTTGGAAAAAAATCGGAATTTCTTAAACCACTTTTTAGAGTTTTCATAAAATAATCCTCCATGTGCAGCAATGACAGCTTTGCAGATGATTGGTATTCTATCTGTGAGATTGTCCAGACACTCAGATGACCTTTCACCCCATGCTTCCTGGACCTCTTGCTATAGATGTGGTTGGCTTGTCGGGCACTTCTCACTCAGCTTACAATCTAGCTAGCTGATCCCAAAAAAGCTCAATGGGGTTTAGATCAGGTGACTGTGCCGGACTGTCCAGCCCCATCTGTACTCCTGAGGACTGCTTCATCCCAAATATTTTTCACATAACTTGGAATTATCCTGTGTTATGTGTTAATAATATGAAAAGAACTAGCGTACCCACAAGGCAATGCGCCAGGAGCAGAGGATGCGTGTAAGCAGGGTGTGAGGAAAAGACAGGCTTTTTGGTTAGCTAGCTACAGTATACTTTTTAATAAATTTTGTTAAACCTTTGCCAATTTTAAGTCAGTAATATCAAGAGAACAAACGATACATGCTTAGGATCCCTATCCTGCTGCATTATGAAATTGGCCACAGGGGACTGATGTAAGGACATATCCTCTTGTTTAGTTCAGTACAGTATCTGACAAATTTAAGAACACACCTCACATTTTTGTAAATATTTCATTATAACTTTTCATTTGACAACACTGAAGAAAACACGCTTTGCTACAATATAAAGTAGTGAGTGTGTAGCTTGTATAACAGTGTAAATTTGCTGTCCCCTCAAAATAACTCAACAAACAGCCATTATGGTCTAAACCGCTGGCAACAAAAGTGAGTACACCCCTTAGTGAAAATGTCCAAATTGGGCAAAAAGTGTCAATATTTTGTGTGGCCACCATTATTTTCCACTGCCTTAACCCTCTTGGGCATGGAGTTCACCAGAGATTCACAGGTTTCCACTGGAGTCCTCTTCCACTCCTCCATGACAACATCAAAGAGCTGGTGCATGTTAGATACCTTATACTCCTCCAGCTTCTGTTTGAGGTTGCCCTACAGATGCTCAATAGGGTTTAGGTCTGGAGGCAGTCACCTCTAGCCTCAGCTTCTTTAGCAAGGCAGTGGTTGTCTTGGAGGTGTGTTTGGGGTCAATACCATGTTGTAATACTACCCTGTGGCCCAGTCTCCGAAGGGATGGGATCATGCTCTTCTTCAGTATGTTACAGTACATGTTGACATTCATGGTTCCCTCAATGAACTGTAGCTCCCCAGTGCCGGCAGCACTCATGCAGGCCCAGACCATGACATTCCCACCACCATGCTTGACTGTAGGCAAGACACACTTGTCTTTGTACTCCTCACCTGGTTGCCGCCACATTCGCTTGACACCATCTGAACCAAATAAGTTTATCTTGGTCTAATCAGATCACAGGACATGGTTCCAGTAATCCATGTCTTTAGTCAGCTTGTCTTCGCACAAGGTCTTGAACATCTACCAGCTCCGTGGTGTCGTCATTGAGGAGTAGAAGAGGACTCCAGTTGCAACCTGTGAAGCTCTGGTGAACTCTATTCCCAAGAGGGATAAGACAGTGCTGGAAAATAATGGTGACCACACAAAATATTAACACCTTGGGCCCAATTTGGACATTTTCAATTAGGGGTGTACTCACTTTTGTTGCCAGCGGTTTAGACCATAATGGCTGTGTTTTATTTTGAGGGGACAGCTAATTTACACTGTTATACAAGCTGTACACGCAATACTTTACATTGTAGCAAAGTGTCATTTCTTCAGTGTTGTCACATGAAATGTTATAATGAAATTTTTACAAAAATGCCCTATGAAAAGTCAATAACACAATATTGAGTTGGAGACTCAAGTCACTGACTTGGATTTAGGTCACACTTAAGTAAAAAAATTGAACTTGCGATCTGTTCAAAAGACTTGAGACTTGACTTGAACTACTTATTGGACCTGTGCCTTGGACAGTAAATATAGAATAGTCCTGTTCTGGTCAGGCTCTGAATATGACACCTGAAACAATTACAGGTGAAAGTCACCTAGCAACAGTTCTCAGAGAAGTGAGCGGGAAGTAAACAGCAAAAATGGCAATTGGAAGTGCACCTGTTTTATTTATAATAGTTTTTGAGTACATATATTTAAAATTATAAGGGGGCAGAGATGTAGCTATCATAACATCAAACTTCTTGCACCACTTCAAGGGACACAGGGAGAGGTTAGTCAGATTTAGACGGTATCTAACATAACGTTACATTAATGCATTGTGCTTGATATTAATATGGACTGTCTGTGTTTGATTTATGGACCTATGGCACCACCTCCTGGACATTTATTAATATTATTTGTGAATGTCTGTAGTGTAAAGCACATCTTTTGTAGACACCGCTCAAAAAAAAATAGGGAACACTTAAACAACACAATGTAACTCCAAGTCGATCACACTTCTGTGAAATCACACATGTCCAGTCAGGAAGCAACACTGATTGACAATCAATTTCACATGCTGTTATGCAAATAAGACAAACAAAAGGTAGAAATTATAGGCAATTAGCAAGACACCCCCAATAAAGGAGTGGTTCTGCAGGTGGTGACCAGAGACCACTTCACAGTTCCTATGCTTCCTGGTTGATGTTTTGGTCACTTTTGAATGCTGGCGGTGCTTTAACTCTAGTGGTTGCATGAGAAGGAGTCTACAACCCACACAAGTGGCTCAGGTAGTGCAGCTCATCCAGGATGGCACATCAATGCGAGCTGTGGCAAGAAAGTTTGCTGTGTCTGTCAGCGTAGGGTCCAGAGCATGGAGGTGCTACCAGGAAACAGGCCAGTACATCAGGAGACGTGGAGGAGGCCGTAGGAGGGCAACAACACAGCAGCAGGCAACAACCCTCCATGTGCTCGCCAGAGTTAGCCTGTGTGCCAGTGCTAGACCTCATGTGGCTGGAGTGTGTCAGCAGTTCCTGCAAGAGGAAGGCATTGATGCTATGGACCGCCCATTCCCCAGACCTGAATCCGATTGAGCACATCTGGGACATCATGTCTCGCTCCATGCACCAATGCCACGTTGCACTACAGACTGTCCAGGAGTTGGCGGATGCTTTAGTCCAGGTCTGGGAGGACATCCCTCAGGAGACCATCCGCCACCTCATCAGGAGCATGTCCAGGCATTGTAGGGAGGTCAAACGGGCACGTGGAGGCCACAAACACTACTGAGCCTCATTTTGACTTGTTTTAAGGACATTACATCAAAAATGGATCAGCCTGTAGTGTGGTTTTTCACTTTGATTTTGAGTGTGACTCCATTTCCAGACCTCCATGGGTTGATAAATTTGATTTCCATTGATAATTTTTGTGTGATTTTGTTGTCAGCACATTCAACTATGTAAAGACAAAAGTTTTTCATACGATTATTTCGTTCATTCTGATCTAGGATGTGTTATCTTAGTGTTCCCTTTATTTTTTTGAGCAGTGTATCTAATTATTGCCTTCTCACTAGTTTTTGTTTTATTAATTATGAAGATTATATAGTCTCGAGTTTGTGTATGGCTTGTGCCTCATTGTGGTATCCCTGTCAGTGTTTGAGTGATTTCTGATTAGCTACAAATGCTTCTATTGCGACTCTCCCGTGTTGGGAACATTATTATACTAATGAGTCTTCGTGCTGTTTTATATCTATGTGAGTTCAGATGTTAAGTCTCCGTGACGTGATACGTTAATGTGCAGTATGTATTTGATCTGAGAAGATTTAAGCTTTATATACGATGTAACAACTCATTACGACTGGTACCCTGCAGAGGTGGACAAAGTACTGAGTAAAAGTACTTTTCTGAGTTCACAAGTTTTGGGTAGTCCCTACTTAAGACCAAACTGATCAGGTAAAAGGAGTTCACATCTTACCACTTACGATGATTGATATTTCCTCTACTCTTTCTAATTGTTTTATATGTTACTGTTAAGATAGGAACTCCCTTTACCTGACTAATTTATTCTTAATTAGGGATTTCCCAAAACTTGTGAACTCAGAGTTACTCAGAAAAATACTTTTACTCAAGTAAGTGTCCACCTCTGCCCTTTATGTACTGAGAGTATTCCTCAGGCTTGTAGCATTAGATTTGTTTTTTTGGGCTGTCACACTTGCCCATTGAATATATAGCTGCTGTTTGGCTTAGGACTTATTATTTTGTCAGTTTTCATGAATACATGGAAGAACTTCTCTCCCTGCATCTGGTCTCCATCACTTTACAAACCCAATTGTGACACAACAATATGTAAAGAAAACAGGAGTGAGTAGGCAGAATAATTGTTTTATTTCTCTTGGGATTCTTATTCAACTGTAAGTCATAACAGAATGGCACAATCATAAAATAAAACATGGAACAAAGAAAATAATGAAATTACTTCTGTTCAAAAGTCTGCATACTCTCAGTTCTCAATACGATATATCGCCCTCTTCAATGACAGGGTGCAGTCATTTGTGATAGTTGTCTATGAGGGCCCGAATTCTTGAAGGTGGTATGCAGTCGTAATTTATAAATAATTGGGTGTTTGGATCAGCAATTTCATTGTGATCTATTAAATAACTGAAGGACACAGAAATATATAATTTTAATTTAATTCAATTGTTTTTTTGTCTCTGTAACTTTTTGGACAATTCACTATACTCATTGTGTGGCAGGCGCTAAGACATGTAGGAGGCTGGTCTAACATTAATATGGCATTTAGATGATAAAAGTTGTAGCCTACATGGGTAACTTGAATTAACACTGTTAATTACTAACAGTAACTAATTAATTAATTAGTTATTCATAGTGACAGACTGTCTGTGGTTCTTTCTGACAGGATTGAAGTGAAGATAGCTTCCTGCTATGTGCATTTTTGGTATGTTAGGGCTGATAGGTTATTTACAATACAGTAAGCCTTCTATCAAGGTAACGTTATTGGCTTGTTATCTAACGTCAGCTAATGTTAGTTAACTTTAGGTTTAACCTACGTGAAGTAAAGAAACTCCACTAGTGTGAAAGTGTAGGTTAGGTGAGACAGAAATTACGTTACGGTCCTCTCAAACAAAATCATAATATCACAGTAGCCATAGTTGATTGTTTCTAAACAGTTAATCTTTGTGAAACCATAATATTAGTAATAATCATAATGCTATTCAATAGTAAATATGTCAATACCTTAACCTGTAGCTACTGAACTGTATCTATGGATATAATGACATTCTTCAAGACATGTAGTGCCTGCAGCTCTGCCCTAAGGTCGGTCAGATGAGAAACAAGGATTTTACCAGTTCAGACAAACAGACAACATTTGAATGGATTGATCACTCATTAAACCTTGAGTTGTTGTAAATTTGAGTTTAATAACAATAACTTGTCAAAACAACCAAGAATGGGAGAAAGAAGCTGCAGGCTGACAGGGAGTTTGTATCTTAACAGTAACCTATAAAACAATTAGAAAGAGTAATGGAAATATCAATCATGGTCACTGGTAAGATGTGAACTTCTTTTACCTGATCAATTTTGTCTTAAGTAGGGACTTCGCAAAACTTGTGAACTCTTAGTTACTCAGAAAAGTACTTTTACTAAATACTTTGTCCACCTCTGACAATCATGGTCAAAGGTTTTAAGAATGAAACAAACACAAATTTTCACAAAGTCTGCTACCTCAGTGTTGATAATGGCAATTTGCATATACTCCAGAATGTCATGAAGAGTAAACAGATGAATTGCAATGAATTGCAAAGTCCCTCATCACTGAAATGTCTCCTAGAGGCTGAAACATGAGTATCAGTTTAAGATAATAGGTTAACATGACTTGCTTAAAGTTACAGGTTTAAGAGAAAAGTAATCCAGCAAAACTGAGTAATTATCTTCTAAAATGATATAATTCTGCTTTCTTGAATGTAAGTGTCATATTTAGCTATGTCCAAAAATGAATTAACCCTATTAGACTATTTAAAAATCCCGGCCAAAATTAGACAAAGCCATGTATTGATAATAGTAACCAGGGTTAGTCAACCTTTTCATTAATTACACTCACCTGGTGTACCAGGTCAAAATAAATTCCAGATTAAAGGGTTGCAATGGAGTGGAACCGACTTCGAGAGCCAGAGTTCACTAGTGTATGTCTGAATAAACCTTGCCAGTTAAAGACTGTTCCTCATCTTCCTTTGCCACTAGATGGCAGACACACATTGTCTATGTAAATCTAAAGGGAGATATTAAAGCAGTTCTCTTTGCTTGGACTATGTGGTGTGTAGGCTTGTAAAATACACAGTACCAGGAGTAAAATAAAAAAATCTGTCAGATTAGCCATATGTGCTGATTTTATCAATTGAGGTCATCATACAGCCCAGCGAGTTGAAGCTGACATAGAACGTTAGTGGGAACTGGAAAGCATTCAGAAAAAGTTTTGTACCATAGAAATAGAATGTATAGAAAGGCCATTGAACTGCTTGGCATGGTCATTCGATTAGTACACAACAAAATGGCGATTGTTAGTTGTCACATGACAACACGCAAACCTGTTTATGCGGAAGTAGGTCGCTACAACTTTGCAATGGGTGAGTAGCCAGACAGAAGCCACTCCTCACTAAAAGGCACACGAGAGCCCGTCTGGAGTTTTGCTAAAAGGCACCTGAAGGACTGTCAGAACATGAGAAACAAAATTCTCTGGTTTGATGAAACAAAGATTAAACTCTATCAAGCCTCATGCCTACAGAAAACCAGGCACCGCTCATCCCTGGGCCAATACCATCCCCACAGTGAAGCATGGTGGTGGCACTATCATGCTGTGGGCATGTTTTTCAGGGGCAGGAACTGGGAGACTAGTCAGGATTGAGGGAAAGATGAATTCAGCAATGTACAGAGACATCATTGCTGAAAACCTGCTCAAGTACGTTCTGGACCTCAGACTGGGGCGACGGTTCATCTTCCAACAGTACAACAACCCTAAGCACACAGCCAAGATAACATAGGAATTGCTACAGTGGCCCAGCCAGATACCAAACTTGAACCTGATTGAACATGTCTGGAGAGATCTGAAAATCGCTGTGCACTGACGCTCCCCATTCAACCTGATAGAGCTTGAGAGGTCCTGCAAAGAAGAATGGGGGAAACGGTCCAAAAATAGGTGTGCCAAGCTTGTAGCATCATACTCAAAAAGACTTGAGGCAGTATTTGCTGCCAATGGTGCTTCACAAAGTATTGAGCAGAGGCTGTGAAAGTAAAAACTTATGTACATGTGCTTTTAGATTTTTTATAAATTTGCTAAGATTTCAAACACTTCTTTCACATTGTCATTATGGGGTCGTTTTTGAAGGATTTTGAGGGAAATAATTAATTTCGGAATAAGGATGTAACATAACAAAATGTGGAAAAAGTGAAGGGCTGTGAATACTTTCCAGATGCACTGTAAATCGGCTTAATATACCTTTTTATGTTGCACTCCAGCGACTCATGTGCAGATCAGGCCTGTAAGTTCAATCCCGCATGTGCTGATCAAATGCTTCCTTGTTGGACAAGCAGCGGCATAACAATCAGACGACTTGGCAACATGTAGTTGATGGAAACGTGAGGATCATTCACAAGGGCGTAGGAACCAGTTTGATATTGGGGGGACACCATATATTTTTCACAAATTGTATTTATTATTGCTGGGGACCACATTGCCTGTCTGTAACATTGGGGGGGATATGTCCCACCGTCCCCCCTGTTCCTACGCCCATGTTTCTGTTTATTGATTGAGGAACAGGCATTGAACAGGCAGAAACTCAACCTCCATCCTTTGGTTTAATCCATTACAGACTCATGAAAACATTTTAAAACCTCACCTCACAACCTGCAGTGCCACCTGCCTTTCCTTTTGTTTCTTCCATGGCTGCATCACGGTTCTCCTGATAAATTAACAATTGTAGCCTATTTAATATTGCAAACAAAGTAATACTGGACTTCTGTATGGCCAATTATGTTTATCTTGGGCTCTTCTGTATGTGGAACATTTATAAAAGTCACAAACATTCACATATTCATTATTAATTCCTTTTAAGACATTACCTCACACCCTCCACCTGTTACTTCATCTGTAACTCCATCATGTGCCACTCCTTCCTCACCTGCCTCTACGCTGATGGTACCAGCATTCTCCTGATGACACATTATATCATTTTTAAAATGTAACTCTTGGCTTGGTAAATGATAGGTTATGATGTTGTCCTGTCCTTGTGTAAAATGTGTTGTATACTTACACTAACGTTACTCTTTGTAAAAACTTCATTAATGTTATGTCCTTTGATCATGGTTAAATTTTTTTGAGGGGTGGCATTATGCTGAAGTGAGATGACAGAACATTTTACTTTTGCTAAGGTTAACACAGAGAAATCGATTGCTAGCTATATCTATAGCTATGTTGCTAGCTAAAGTAACGTTAGTTATCACCTCTCGCAAAGCATAACACACGTGCAATTCAAAATAGCGTTGTTGATTTAATCGTCATATGCCTCCTATCCATAACTAAATTTTAAAAAGCTTGCTAACTTCAACCGCTTCACTGAGACTAATTTACCTCATACCCAAAGTCAAATCTTATTCAATTTCAAGTTAATTACATTCAGCTGGGTGATCAGTCCCTATAGTAGTCCAGGTGAACGAGAGGAAGGCGTGGTTAATTAATAATCTGTTCGTCTGTAACATGTAGGTGCTATAGGTAGTTTTCCCAACTTTTGTGTGTTGTACGGACCCTCTACATTGTAGTCTACAACATGTCCTCGCCACGTGCTGCGAGAGTAAGTAGACATTACATTTAAGGGTAGATTGGCGTATTGCCATGTAGATACTATTGCGTTCTGTGCAGTAAATGAAAATGCAATTTAGTGTCACTTGAAGTTGTGCCATCCTCTTCTATGTTCCTGTCCTATTCATCAGTCAGAAAGCTGTGTTGACGATCATTAAACAACAAGCATATCTCCCCTTCATCCACACATTAAAACATCAAGCGAAGTTGTGACACTCAAATATTTATACTTATCAGTAATCGTCATCACCTGAAACCCATTCTGTACTGTTAAGAAGAATGTTACTGGCGTCTCCCACCCTGGTCCGGTGAACTAACATGCTGTAGGTTTTCTCTCCAACCGCACATAATGTAGCCTATTCCAGCGTATCAACCAGCTAATTATTAGAATCAGGTCTGCGAAATTAAGTTTGGATTGAAAACAATCAGGAAAGTAGCTCTCCAGGACCAGGGTTGGAGAGGCCTGCAAGTTCATCAAAAGGTGCTGATTGGACAGAGGAAGCGCAAACCAGGACACAGACTTTAAGTCTATTTGGTAGAGCAAGACTGATACATGACATTGTGAGGCTCTGGGAATGTGGGATACAGCGCTCTATCTACAGAATATAAAGGAGAATTGGGATAGAACTTGAACACTAAGTACTTAATGGACATATATATCAGTGATCCAGAACAAAACATACTATAATATTCAAGGTGACAGCCAGCCATATTGAACCAACAAACATTTGGCTTTTTAAGAGACGAAACCAAAACACAGAAAGACATATAAACAGAGAATTTGCATTGAAAATAGAACGAGCTCAATCCTTGTTTATCATAAAACAGTGATAAATGTAGCATACAGAGTGGGTGGAACCAGGGCTACTTTGTTTACTCGCCCAATCCCTGTCCCATCTGCCAATAGCTTAGAAGGCATTAAGAATGTTCATTTTGTTCTGTTGTCATTGGAAAAAGGCAAAGAACTTTGAAAATGTCAGAGGAAACCAACAAGTGTTACAAACTTTGTCAGAACAAGTGCATCATTCCTATTTCATAAAATATAATTCGCATTCATTTTTAAAGTCAAAATAAAACATTCCCTTTCAGCATATAACATCAGAGATTACTCCTCGCCTGATACATCAAAGATCAATATCACTCAATGCCTCAAGATATAACCAACAATGTTAGCATGTTAGCAGCTAAAGTGGCAGTCTGCATTTCTGGATCAGCCACGCAAGTGCAGACTAGACCCATGGCAGGCACAGTTAAAAATGTATTTTCCACATTTTGTTTTGTATGAAATATATAAAGTACATTATAAACCAGGTGCTTCGATCCTGAATGCTCATTGGTTGATAGCCATTAATGAGACGGTATTCCACAGGTACTGTATGATTACATAAAAATATTCTGGTCTATTTGCGTAACTGGTATATAACAGCCATAAGGCATCTAAGGGTTTCATCATATATTGCCAATATACTACAGCTATGAGCTGTGCTCAAGAACAGCTCTTAGCTGTGGTATATTGCCCATATACCACACACCCTTATGCCCAATTTGTTAATAAGACACCATTTATATATCCAAGATAACCCACATATCAGTAAGTAGAAATAACAAGCAGTCCTGCAGTTCATAACATTACACAGAAATCCATTTTGTGTGTTATACTACAAAATGTAGTCCCTTTTGAAACATTTCGAAACATTTTAAATTATTAAAAAAATGTAATCACAGTACAACACAGGAAAAGACAAAAACAACTAACATGGAAAACAACCCTTGTAGACAGTCAGTGTGTGTGTCAGTGTGTGGATGAATGTGTATTATAGCGGAACAAAGCCAGAGGGCTTCAGGGAGAATTAATGTTTAATTATGTTAGTGTTTGAGTGTAAAAAGTGATGTACAAGTTAGTGTGTCACAGCAAACAACATACAGTCAGAACTAACCAGGGACACCGCGTTTTCCTTAAAAGGATATAAATTATCTCCCACCTGCAGAGTTCAATGTTCTATTGAGAAAACCACAAAGATCTCTAACTTATGTGCTCATCTGTAGTCACCGTCTGATTGGTCAGACCAAGAAGTATTGCTATCCACCCGTTGGTCCATTCCTACTGTATTGCCGTAGTGGCATTATTTAGAAACATGACTGCTGTCAAGGGGCCCTTACCCAAACTCCAAATGGTATTCCTCGATTCAGCGACAACTTCAAAACAGAGAGAAAAGATTAACTGGGAGTCGGAGTGCTTGGAAGGCTACATTGTAAACCCTCCCCATTTCTTCTGTTGCTAAGACAACGCCACACAGTTCCAAAATCCCAAATACTGTGTGAGGACCCAGTTGGAGCCTAGCATGGGAGGAGTCTATGTGCAGTGTGGTCAGAGTTTGAGTGGGAGGAGCTTGATTGGTGTGGGAGGAATTAGAATGAAGGGAGGGGTCTATATCAGTGGGGGAGGAGTGTGCGCTCCAGGGCACACTGCAGGTGCTCCCAGTTCTTCCAGACTACAGCCAGAAGAGAGAGGCCCACGCAGGTGAGAGCCAGGTGCACACGGCTCCGCAGGAGAGGTGCGGTGAACTTGGCTGCCGTGGAAACGCACACCAGGATAACGGTGACAATTGCTAGCATGATGTTGATGCATTTTCCCAGAAGCACCTTGGCGTCCGTGTTCTCTATCTGAACTGTCTGCTGCTGCTGCTGTTGTAGCTCGAGCTTTGAGACACGCGTCTGACAGGACTCCAGGGCTTCCTGGAAAAACACAAACACACACATTTACATTTCCTTTAAACTTACTTTACTAGGTAAGGTGACTAAAAACTCTTTTTTTACAGCAACGACCTGAATGAATTTAGAGTAAACTCTCTTTTTGGCTCAGAAATTTGACTAAGCAACCTTTTTGGTTGTTCAGATGTTTTGAACTTCTATGCTACCTATGTCACTCCAACTGAAAAATACTGTATAAACATGCCAAAGTATTGGTACCCTTGCATTGTATTCAAATGAAGAACCATTTACCCTGAAAAGTGATGGAATTAAAAAATATTTTGTTATCCATACCAGTATGAGTTTGGTGTGCAGTGGAACAAATCCAAAAAGATGTGAAAATAACTGAATTCTTGCTTAATTTGAAATAATGGTATGTATATAATGGTAGTGATACCTCAAGAAGACAATTTTCTCGTAATTAGTGTCATAGTGGTCTTCAATTGCATAATCACTCATTCAGCCAGCTTAAATGCAGAAAAATACACACTTTGCTGTTTTGTTGCTTTGTCTATCAAACTGAACAAAACCGAAGAGTTTTCGGAGATAGTTAACGTAAAGGCTAAAAGTCCATCTTTAACGGGCTTGATGTTCCTGTGAGAGCTGTTGCCAATATTATTATTGTTTAATGGCCATGGGACCTGTTTACAGGACAGAAAATGAAGCTTTCATAGAAAAACACATCCCTACTATGAAATAAAGGAGGAGGCTCAGTGATGTTTTGGGGTAGATTTGCTGCATCTGGGACCTTGAATGAAATTTAGAAGACTATAAAAACCTTTTGGAGCATAACGTACAGCCCAGTGTGAGAAAGTTCTGTCTCAGTCGCAGTTGGGAAATGTTTCCCGTCAAATCTGAGAGAACTGGACCAGTTTGCTCAAGAAGAGTGGGCCAAAATACTGTAGTATTTGAGAAAATTAGAAATCTCAATCAGAGCTACAGACAGCAATCGATTGCTCTTATTGTCTCCAAAGGCTATGCAACGAAATGTAAAGTAATATATTACATCATACATCAAAAGCAAAGTTTCAGTTTTATTGAGTGTGAACTAAATACCAAATACTTTTGTCAATTTCGACTTTTTTTTTTATTCGAGGAGTACCAATACTTTCAGCCATATTTGTCTGTACACTGAAAAAAAAGCTATGCCATTGACACAGATATAATTTCTAGTACGCAGGTAATCTTGATCTAAAAATCTTAACAATTCCGAATTTGAAAAACCAACAGAAGCTACTAATTACCAGTAGATAACATCCACCTTACGGAAAACAACATTGTGAATTTGGCATTGGCTTGGATTATGTAATTATGTATTTTTTTTTTAAAACACAACTGCAGTGGAATGTGTCTCTGAAATATTCAGTGACCCAGCCTGCTAGAGCTCCAGGCTCCATGGAGGAAAGAGAAGAAGCAATAGAAACTCTGCAGCAGGGCAGCCTATTCTGGGGCAGAGGAGCTCTGAGACCCCCCCGGGAATCCTCCTCTGAAGGTTATAGCATTCCTGCCGGAACTGATGCAACATCAAACATACAGTAGTGCGCATACACACGAGATGTGTGTGTGTGTACCTGGATGTCCCTGGCTCTCTCGTAGGCCTGGTAGGCAACCTTCTCCTCAATGCTGGCCAGCTCCTGCTTCAGGTTACTGGTCTCATTCTGGTGCAGCTCTGTCAGGTCATTCAGCTGGTCCTCCAACCGCTCAAACCTTTTAGGGTCAGAGCGGAGGGGAAGGAAAGATAGAGTGAGACAGTGATAGAAACAACAAAGTATTTCTTTTAAATACGTTTTCCCAATATTTCTCCCATCCCAATTGTTCTTGTCCAATTTTTCCCCACTAACCCTGCTACGTCGGCAGCTCCGCAACCCCCCCTTGACAGATGCAGGATGGTGAAGGGCACTTACATGGTTCATCCAACCATGTCACCGAGCCGGCCGATTCCTTATGCGCTGCTCATCCAACAGGGAAGCCTTTTTATTCAGCTCATGTATGGGATGATTACGTACACCAACTATACTTGCACAATTTAATTCGCAGGCACCCAATCTGCACAGAGGGGGTCACTGGAGAGCGAATTTGCAAGGCAGATAATCCGACTTATCGATCCCAAATACCGACCAGTGCTATGCCAATGTGCGCTGCCTCGTGCTGGGGGCCCGGTCAAAGTGGGAGAAGCCATAATCAGGCTCAAACCACTGACTATCATGGCATAGTTTGTCCTGCAAGGCAGCGACTTTGACAAGTGTTATTATGAAGTAGTAAGCTTCATTTTCGAAGCAGGTAAGATCTTAACTCTCTCCTTTCTCTGATGTGTTTACATGTTAAAGCAGAACTTCGGTGCTAAGTAAATAAATATATATATATATATTTTCAATTTATATATAAAGGGAAAAGACAGGCCTCTTTCACAGTTGTGCCCTGGGATACAGAAAAAATAATAGTATAAAACAAGCACAGCAGGGAACTAAGACAGAATAAAAGAATAAGATCAATGGAATTAATAAGTAAAATACACAATATAAACAAGGTTTCAAAGAAACATTCACAATTAACAATTAAAATATAACGTCACATACATTTATATTTGCTTACAGGAACTATAACGTTTTGCTTACAGGAAATAAAACTTCTAGCTTAAGTTTGTTCTGAGTATCATTCTATGAGTGTGAGGCATGATTTTCAAACGCAGTTTTATCTAACTCAGGGCCCTATTTTAACGATCTGAAATGCAAGTATCAAACACGAAACACAAATGACATTGTGCGCGGGTCCCAGGCACTGTTGCTATTATGCCGGTGGGATAAATGATTCTTGCGCCTGACGCAAATCTAAAATGGGTAGGTCTGAAGTAACTACATTAGTCATAGGTGTGGTATGGGCGTACCGTGCAATAAACCAATCAGACCGTTATCTCACATTCCCTTTAAGAGCAGGCGTGCTTGTTCCATGGCGGATTTCTATTATAACGGCGGATTTCTTTTGATTTTTCTTAAATAAAGAAATGTCACAAATTACTTTCACTCTCACTGAATTACAAGATTATGAATGCATGGTCATATTTTTGCAATGTAGTCTAACATTAGACCGAGATTACTTTGCTTACCTCACTCTTCTGTCAAATAAGCTCTCCTCTCCCCTTCTGCTGTGGGGCATTTGTGTTTAGTGGCAATGGCACATGCATTTCAACATCACGTTTCCTTAAGTCCTCTAATATTTTCTCATTTATGTCATCAACACATCCATGATTCATGGAAATGTTGTGTAAAAAACAACAAGCCAAAAAGAATGCTGCGGACTTTTGAGGACTGTAAAGTGCCTCATGTCCTATCCAAACACCTGAAGCGCATTTTCAGAGTGCCGAATGTTCATTCAATTAGGCTACACTGCGAGTTTGTGCACCAGGGAACATTTGCGCCAGAACACGCCTCTTCTATTCGCTGAACCGCCCCAGAGAGTGCAGGTTCATTCCCTAATTTACCGACGCGCGTCTGTGGAGGGAAAAGTCCCCTGTGCGTCGGGTGCAAAACAGGAATGATACATGCGTTGGTGTAAAAGGTCAATTGCACCAAGTGCAAAAATCCCTCAGAGTGGACTTGCGTTGTCTCTAGTAATAATAACTCCTGAGCCCGAGTGTGATAAATAATATTTGCCCAATATATTTTTTCATTTAAATAGCTAGGTAGTTTCTACAGTACAGATTTATAAAGAAACATAAGCCAATGTCTGGACCTTCTAATATTCAAAGAGTCCCAACAAACTGCAGTGTAAGTTGACAGTATCAACAGCCAACGATTTGAAGCTTTTTTGGTAAATCTGACCTCAGAGAGGGGTTCTCCCATTACAGTGTAGGTGTGTGTGTGTGTGTGCCAACCTGTATCTCTCCTCCTGCAGCGTTTGTGTGATGAAGCTGTAGTCTCTCTTGAACTGGCTCTTCAGTGACTCTATATCCTCAACCAGGTGTGCCTGGGCCTCCCTGATCTCCCTGACCTCCTCCAGCACCTCCCCCAGCCTCGCATGAGGGTCCGATCTTCCCGGTGCCCCCCCTGACCCCAACCCCGACCCCCCGGGTGGGTTCCCGTTGGAGTCGGCCGACCCCGACGTCCCGGTGGAACATTCGTCGTCGCTTGGGTACTTGGTCTTGGTGATCGTATTGGCGCTGCCGCTCAGTGCCCTGGCTCCCCCCTCCGCCTGAAGTCCAGTCCCCGTTTCCAAGGAGCTCTTCATGTGGGCGATGTTGTCAGCGCTGCCGAACTTGTTGCGGATGAGGTTGGCAAACTCCCTCGACTTGTTGAAGAAGAAGGGGGGCGAGAGGGAGACGCCAGGACCAATGGTCTTCACCTTGTCCAGAGCCGAGTGGCGCCCGCTGGCTGGACTGACGTCCCGCTGGCTTCCGTCCTTCTGGCTACCATCCTTCTGGCTCTCCTTGCTGCCCTCCGCCCGTGCCTCCCTTGAGGGGTGCTTGGCCTCGTTTGCCTCTTGCTCCTTCGCGCGTCGGTGGTACTGCTCCAGCTTCCTCTGTAGGTGGGCGATGCTATGGGCCGACTTTTGGTTCTTCTTCTCAAACACCTGGAACACCCACACGAGAGGCTCAAAATAAAGGCAATATTATAATATAATTTATCTTTCACAAACATTCGAAGCACCTGGTAGATACATTAGGCATAAGCGATACACGCCCCGGAAGAACAATGTGACAGAAGCAGATTTCAAATGGCTGTAACCATGTTGTATTCGGTGTTATATAATTAATGATAAAGGTCACAAAAAAGAAATAACTTCTGGGCCGACCTGGCGTATGCGGGCAACCTGCTGTTTGTCAGCATTGTTGACCAGTTTAAGGTACTCGGCCACGTTCTGGTCTCTGGCCGTCTGTTCCACCTTGATTTGCTCCGTCACCTTGAGGACAAAAACTTGTGAGCACATAGACAGGCAGACAGGCTCACACACAAGATACACAAAAATCCATTTAGTGTCTGCTCTCGTCTCAAACACACGCACCTTGAGAATCTTCTGCTGCAGGCTGTCGATTGCCAGGCGGCCCTTTGTGAAGTCCAATCCAACGCCCCCCTCGCCCCCGCCAGCCAGAAGGTTAGACTCTGAGCCCCCCCGCCGCATCGGCACTGGGAGGCTGAGGATGTTAATACCATCGCCAACGCGCTCTGCCTGAATACAAAGAGAGAGAGACAGAGAGAGGGAAACATGTCAGATCCTGAGAATGTCACTTCACATAGACTGTTGTCAACTCAGCACTTTGGTCCAAGGCAGTGTTCAGCTCCACTCATAGGCCAGCTACAGTAGATGACTGATGACAAGCTGAGCTTAGCCAGGTTCCCGCCCACCATCACATCACAAACTGGGCTTACTCTAATAAATACTTCTTGTTCTTTTAAGTATTCAGGGTTTTACCACACACTTGTTCTGATCCTAGACTAAATCTGGGAATGTGTGCATGTGGTGCGTGTACATAGACTCCACTAAGACAGTAAAATGGTAAATGTTTGTAATGTAAACCTGTAGAATATTATTCAAGGTCCCACAAATATCAATGCTGTTTTTGGTTTAGGGGTTTGGGTAAGGGCAAAAGCTACAATTCGGTTTGATGTTAAAATTACTGATAGGGATTAGGGTTGAGATTTAGATTTTGGGGTCAAGTTTAGGTTAAGAGTGAGGGAAAACTGAACGTTGTGGGCCCCCACAAAAACAGTAAACTTCACAATGTGCGTGCGTGACTGCTAACTCATTCCACAGTATGTCCTTGAAAAAAGGACTGGCCAGGAGGATAGAAATAGAACACAAAAGAAGCATACAACAGGGTACTCTTAGTCTCTTCTCTATGCAGACTTTAATGGGTCCATTGAGTGAATCCAACAGCCTCTAGGTTTACAAGCATAGCCTCATAAACAGAAACAGCTGGTATTGTGAAGTACAAGAACAGAGGATTATTCTACAATAAACCGAGCTGAGATGTCTGCAGTAAAACTGGACAGTTTGATCTCTTACTTGTGTACATCATTACCCCAATTATTCCCATTTAATCTGAATTGTCCCTAAAATTATGAGCATTTACTGTCTACATCATCATCACTTAGTGTGGCAAAGACATAGCTTTGGAGGTCTCTAGCTCACAAGTACCTTCAGAGTGCTGCGCTCCATGTCATCAAGGACACTAAAAAGACTCAAAGGCTCCAGCTACCCAAGCCAAACAGTCCAGGCAAGTAGTACTTGCCCATCATTTGTTAGAACCAAGAGTACGCTGTACAGCTTCTACCCCCAAGCCATAAAGCATGAGTGCTAAATAATTATAAATTGTCTACTCTGATAATCTGTATGTTCCTATTTCTGCACTAAACTTTTAGTACTGACTTATTGACCAATCGAAGGCACAGGTGACTCTGCATGGTGGGAGGGGGCCCCAAAATCAAATTCTGCTTAGGGCCCCCAAAAGGCTTGGGCCGGCACTGCTTACAGGGACTAAAATGAAACCAGCTACTCCCAATATGCACAAGGCAAGTTAGCAGGCAGACACAAGGCTTTATTAGAGTTGAAGACCTGTTTGTGTTAGATAGCTTGACTATGAATCCCTTATAAATGTATCCGATCTCTTAAAGTGAGCCTGTGTCTTAAATATATATTTTTTTTAAGTAAGCATTTCAATGTTAATATACTAGACCTGTCACTTATAACGCATGTGGCAAATAAAATGGGTAGGAAGATATTTGGCTAAAGTTGATTTAGGTAAATTTATTGATAATAAATTGAGGGGCTGTGTCGGCAAGGCGGCCTAGACTGGTGTCTGAAATGCCCCAGCTCTGCCATCCCCTCTACGAGCAAGACAGTTAACCCCAATTGCTTCTGAAATGTTCACCCCAGGCTGGTCCTGCCAATAACAACTGGTTCTCATTCAAATTGTCTGGTTAAATAATGGTAACATTTAAAAAAGTTACTGTGAGTACAAAATACAGTGCCTTGCGAAAGTATTCGGCCCCCTTGAACATTTCGACCTTTTGCCACATTTCAGGCTTCAAACATAAAGATATAAAACTGTAATTGTTTGTGAAGAAGCAACAACAAGTGGGACACAATCGTGAAGTGGAACGAAATTTATTATATATTTAAAACTTTTTTTACAAATAAAAACTGACAAATTGGGCGAGCAAAATTATTCAGCCCCTTTAATTTCAGTGCAGAAAACTCTCTCCAGAAGTTCAGTGAGGATCTCTGAATGATCCAATGTTGACCTAAATGACTAATGATGATAAACAGAATCCACCTGTGTGTAATCAAGTCTCCGTATAGATGCACCTGCTTTGTGATAGTCTCAGAGGTCCGTTGAGAAGACAGAGAGCATTACGAAGAACAAGGAACACACCAGGCAGGTCCGAGATACTGTTTTGGAGAAGTTTAAAGCCGGATTTGGATACAGAAAGATTTCCCAAGCTTTAAACATCCCAAGGAGTACTGTGCAAGCGATAATATTGAAATGGAAGGAGTATCAGACCACTGCAAATCTACCAAGACCCAGCTGTCCCTCTAAACTTTCAGCTCATACAAGGAGAAGACTGATCAGAGATGCAGCCAAGAGCCACATGATCACTCTGGATGAACTGCAGAGATCTACAGCTGAGGTGGGCGAGTCTGTCCATAGGACAACAATCAGTCGTATACTGCACAAATCTGGCCTTTATGGAAGAGTGGAAAGAAGAAAGCCATTTCTGAAAGATATCCATAAAAAGTGTTGTTTAAAGTTTGCCACAAGCCACCTGGGAGACACACCAAACATGTGGAGAAAGGTGCTCTGGTCAGATGAAACCAAAATTGAACTTTTTGGCAACAATGCAAAACGTTATGTTTGGCGTAAAAGCAACACAGCTCATCACCCTGAACACACCATCCCCACTGTCAAACATGGTGGTGGCAGCATCATGGTTTGGGCCTGCTTTTCTTCAGCAGGGACAGGGAAGATGGCTAAAATTGATGGGAAGATGG
>JACXGM010011102.1:0-25431 GCA_016801145.1 Umbra pygmaea | reverse complement strand
ATAGATGCGTACGGGGCCATTGTTTGCGCTTTTAGAGGCGCGCTAATGGAGGGCGGAGTATGCGCTGATTGCGTAATGGGTATCGGGTTTGATAAATACCACGCTAAATGTGGAAGCATAGCGTGCGCAATTACCGAACTCGCATAAACAGACGCAGCGCAAACTGCACTTGTGTTAGTAAATCAGGCCCTGAGTGTTTGTGAGTCCTGTGTGGTTCTTTGTTCTTGTCAAGGTATGTGGTTGCTCTTGTTCTTCTGTTCAATGCATATGTTTAAAGTATTTCATGTATCTTGTGTTATAGGTCTTTGTGGTATGTTTAGACAGTCTGTTCATGTGTTTAGTGTTGTGTTTACTGTTCATGTCATGTGTTTATACATTGGTTAGTTGTGGTCCTCATTTTGTTCTATGTTTATGTTCTCGTCAAGTTCTTCCGTGTGTTAATAAATCTATGTCTAGTGAAGACGCGCCTGCCTCCTTAATCTTGAAACGTGACAAATGCAGAAGTAGCTGCTAGATATTTGCAATGGAATGGTACACATAAAAATGGCTGCCGCTCTGACTATTCTGCTACATTAATATGAATTCGAATGGCCGTTGTATATTTATTCTATTTCAATGGATTGTACTGTTTTCCAGGTTGCCCTTGCAAGCTTGAAGCTTGTTTTAAATATAGGCAAGACGGAGTACATGCTTTTCACAAAGTCACATAAACTTGATCTTCTTTGTTGGATCTCTATTCCATGAATGGCTCTACGATTGAACAAGTTCCTGCTTACAAATGCCTTGGTATTTGGTGAAATAGCGATCTATAATTTAAGAAACTTGTTTTTGAGCTTGTTAAGAAGCTTAAATGTAAAGTGTTCTTTCTTTACATTAATAAGGCATACTTTTCACTTGATGTCAGGAACCAAATTGTTCAAACAACATTTTTACCTGTCCTTGATTATGGAGATATTATTTACAATGGTGCTGCAGATGTGACCCTGAGATCTCTTGACCTGGTTTACAACAGTGCTCTGCGTTTTATTACTGCAGACAATTTTAAAACTTTTAATTGTTTTCTGTACCAAAAAGTTGGAAGGACCTCGTTAAAAACACATAGACTATTGCACCTCTTCCAGTTTGTTTACAAAGCCCTTCTACTGTACATAGAATCCCTAACTACCTATCTTCTCTTTTTGAGTTTAGAGTCTCTAATTATAACACAAGATTGCAGGGTTCGTTGACATTAGAGATTTCCTTTGTAAAGACTAAGTTTGGTAGATCCACGATTAAGTGCCTTGCTCCTTATATGTGGAACGATATTCAGACAGTTCTTCTTTTGTATGTATTAGTTCCACTATGTCAATTCACTCTTTTGGCTAAGGACTTTTACAATGAGAAATGTGTTTGTTTTAATTGACTATGTATTCTATGTATGTATAATACATATCTATCTACAAGTATATCTATCGGTATATACTTGTATTTATGCCATTTTTAATGGTTATGTTCCCAGGGAACACTTGTAAATTAGACCCTGGTCTCAATGTAGATTTCCCTAGTTAAATAAATAAAACAAAAAATAAATAAGGAGATGCCATCTTTGACTATAGCCTCGTGAAGCATTTCATGATGACAGAAGTGTGTTGTATATGTTGGCAGTCATTCAGTTCAGTCACGTTTGCTTTCTTGGGGTCTGGAATGATGGTGGATTTCTTGAAGCAATATTGGATAATGGCCTGGGTAAGTGAGAGGTTGAATATGTCAGTGAACACTCTCGCTAGCTGGCCCGAACAGGCTTTGATGAAATGGCTGGAGCCTTGATTGGTTTAACACATGGGGATACTTGCTTACATCTTCTATAGTAAAAAAACAAACACTCACTATGTCTATATGCTCTCATTGGTCACCCAGAGTGTAAAAAGGAGTTCAGAATTTATTTTTGTCGTCTGTAAATGTGTTGGACCCCTTCCATTAGGGATGCACCTAAATTAAAATGTTTCCAACTAAAATTCTTCAGATTTCCACAAATATTGCTATTTTCATTCTAAACAATAAATAAAAAAATTAAAAACTGAAACTAGTGTTGTATGACAATTACACTGATATCAATTTAGTTAAATAAATGAGACTAAGAATTATTGTCATCATTGTTTGTTTCTTCTCACCATGGAGAGTATCTATATTTTTTTGTTGTTTTTCTACTCAATGGCTTGTACAGTGGATATAGAAAAGAATCACCCACTGCAAAATTATCACATTTTGTTGCTTTGCAGACTGAAATGTAGTTTTTGTTTCATTCATCTGTATTTACTCAGTGCAACTTATAACATCCAATTGAAAGTTATAACACCAACATGTCAGGAAAAAAATAAAAAATAAATAAATATAATCACTGAGTTAGAAAAAGGATCACCCCCTTGTTTCAGTATTTTTTTGAACACCTATTACTTTAATTACAGCATTTAGTCTGTTGGGATATGTCTCTACTAACTTTGCAAATCTAGACGTTGCAATATTTGCAGAATTCTTCTTTGCAGAATTGCTGAAGTTCAGTTAAATTTGATGGTGACCGTTTGTGGACTGCTGTCTTCAAGTCATTCCACAGATTTTCAACAAATACATTTTTTTTGTATCCATCTCCTGACTTGTGCCTGTCCACAAATTATCCCGTAGATCTTTTGACAATGCCTTGCCACCCATAGTTGATTGTTATCTTCAGTTGCACTACCAAGGACTGAAATGCTTGAGGAAAAGCTTGTTTCATGCTGAGCTAATAAAAATGACCACAGCTGATCACAGTTGAAGGTCAGTTGGCTTTGTGTGCTATTGAGAAGGTGATTAACTACACCTGGTTGTCGTTTTGGGAGAGGGGTGATTATTTTTCCAACTCAGTGATTCTGTTTTTTAATTTGTAATTTCATTTTTCTGACAAGTTGGTATTATATCTTTCACTTGGGTGTTATGAATTGTACATGAAACAGAAACTGTGTCTGTCCATTTTCATTTCAGGCTGCAGAGCAACAAAATGTGATTATTTTAAAGGTGATTCTTTTCTATACTAAACTATATGTATGTGTGAAGTGTGCAGGAAACATAGCTATCTAGAAGTTTTTTTTAGATGTATTCTGTTTCCCGACCTGCGACACATTAGCTAAACATCTGCGATGCGCTAATGTTTGGATAAAACTTTTTTCTCCCTGTGGACCTCCTCCTGACAACACTAAGCCCTGGATTACCATGGGTTTCTCCTGCTGTTTATACCTTCAATAAACATTTACTGTCCTGGCACTCTGGAAACTATTAATAACAACTATTGCCTTTCGTCAGTAACTAGGCGAACCGGCTCACTGGGCATTCGAAGCCGACACCCCTACGTTCATCGGAGCTGTCGTTGTAAATGAGCTGTCAATGTTAACACTAGCACCAACATAATCTTTCATCCACTTCTTCTCTGACTTTGCCTGGAGCTACAGCATGAAGCAGTGCAAATTGGCACAGTGCTGCCCAGGATAAGGAATGGTCAAGTCGGACTACGTACATTGCTATGTCGCTCTCCAGTGACTTCATGCGTATAGATCGGGCACCTGTGAGTTCTAGTGTAGAAATATATTTGGTTGAATTTGTAATCCGTCTGCAGCTGTGCTGAGTAAAGCATTTAGTGTTCTAAGAAAAGTGTGATTAGAATCAGAAGGCTCTGCATCATGTGTTTCCACACCATGTGGTTCTGAGTTCAACACCTGTTAAAGGAGAAGCGGAATTGATGACAAGGCAGGATCAGGGGGAATTAGACATGAATAAACTGGAAAAAAACACTTTACAACAATGCCAATATCCATGCTCAAGCCCACCATGGCACATAAGGTTGGGTACCGAGTATCGGTTACTTTAATGGAACTGGTTCAAATTCAACCGATACTACTGGTATCGGAATGTACGTTTCATTTTGGTTAAATTGTTTGGTACCTGACGCCGAATGAAACAATACATGGTCGTTAAGAGGCCCTCATGACCATGTCTCCACATTCGCATGATGCCACAAACTGAAACACACATCTTACTTTTCATTAAATGACACAAACATGACTGGGAAAAACAAGTCTAAAGTATGCTGCAATGTGAAAATGAGTAGTGTTTTCTCAGTAGGTATGACTGTGACATATAAACTAACTTAGCTATGATTGATGGAGGGGGAAATGTTGTGTTATCCTTATACATTAACTGATCTCCTTATATTCAGTATAGTCAGTACATATATATTATGTGTGTCTTAGAGTAGAATAAGCCTCCGAATAATAGTCTACTAATGTAGATCCCCGTGTTAGTAGGGTTTTTATTACCCATTAGCTTACTATGAAAATGCTCAATATAAATAAAATGTATTATTATTATTATTATAGGGAGCCGGTTCCCATGCTGTTGTTGTGTATGGGGTGCCGATTGTAAAGTAACACACACTAAAATTAACTCTAAACTCTCGACAATAATAGTATTGCACTGAAGGGATTATGGTATACTTGATGTCTGGCGTACTACGACCAAATAACACATGGCCCCTGTTAAATAAATTTCACCACAAACAATGTTTAAATAGTGGTGTTAATAAAGTCACTTTTTACCACATTTACAGCAATGTTTGTGAACTTTGTTTTATTAACGTTTTTTGGAAAAAATATATTCAATCTAAATCTAAATGTTAAATCTAAATCTAAATGTTAGATCTAAATCTAAATGTTAAATCTGAATGTTAAATGTTAAATCTAAATGATACATTTTAAATCTAAATGTTATATCTAAATCTTAAAAATGTAAAAAAATGAACACCCATTTTTTAAAAGTTGTTTGGAGCTAAATGTGGTGAAATGTTGCTGTTAATTTTAGTGTGTGTCACTTTACAATATGTGCCCCATAGGTGTGAAGTAGACTGTCACTGCTATTTTTTCTATTTTGGTGATTTTCCTGCTGCGTGTGTTACACACGTACAGTATTTACATGAATGCTTTCTTCCTCCTGTATTAACACAGCTTTAGCTAGTTACGTTTATAAGCATGCTTAGAATAAGGGGGCAGCTTATCGTTCATCATTGAGGTACAGTGAACCTGTCATGCATCCTTTTTCCCACCTTTGTCTCATTTCGACGACCATCAGCTGTACAGTCAGATCATGCCAGTCATTTTATACTGGCAGCCAAGGGTAAACTAACAATTGAGAAAGTGGAGAAATGTCACAGGGCTGTGTTAGTGTAAAGGTTATTAATCTCTTCTCAACTGTGGACTTTCCCACTTCAGGTAATGTAGGTTTTTATTTATTTTCTTTGTAGGAGATGCCTGGTGTGTCTTCAACAGAATCTGTTCTCTAACACGTGTATATCATTTTTGCATTTTTGGTCTATGGGTTATTTTCTAGTATCCCATTTCATAAAACGTTCAATTAATTTTACATGTTTTTTTATCTGCATTCTATAATAGAATTACATTTACAGACTGTTGTTGTGTAAACAATAAATACATGCATCTGTGAACTTTGATGACTATGTAGATCTATAACAAACATGCTATGACCTAAAAACCAAAAAAAGTCTAAGGATTTATGTTTGCTATTTTTAAAAGCAAGTATCTGTTTAGGTATTGCTAAGGTATCTGTATTGTTATGAGGAATCATTATAAGGTATCGGAATCTGTAAAAACTCATACTATAACGAATCCCCCTAAGGGAATCGTACATGTAATGTTTTTGAGTTGCTCCCCTGTTTGTATTGTTTTGATTTCTTCCCTGTGTGCTTTGTTGTTTCAGTTCCCACTCTCTATATCACATGATCTTATCACATGTTTCTAGTGTCCTATAGTGGGTCTTAATATCTTGACAGCTGCATTCAATCATTCATCAGCATATTCAAACCCTTGGTTATTATTTGTAGTTGTCCGGTGTTGTTTCCCTGTAAGTCTGTGTACCAGTGTGTTCTATGTATTTAAGTGTTCTGCCACTCGTGACAATTTCGCTTTTGTAAGTACTTTTTAGGAATAAATTATGTTTTTATCTCGAACTTTGCGTTTCTCTCATCCATACACTGCGCCATGGACACCTGTTACACATACAAAGAAAATATTTCTGATCACCCAAGCATACTGTACAATGATCCCAAAAAAGTCTCAAAGTTGTAGAATTTCTCAAAGTTTCTCAAAGTCATTGTGAATTTCTTTGTTCACTAAGCATTCCAAATCACCACATAATATCCTGTTATAATACAAATAAATTTGTGAACTGGAAATGCAGTGCTTTCTGGGTAATATCTGCTTAGCAATCATGTGATGCAACAAACATCCTAAATTCCATATGTTGGCTATTTTCTGGGCAGACCATTACACTTTCTTTCTGTCACGCTGTCCCCCTCCTGGAGTGCCAGAGTCGGTGGCTCTGCCCTCACCGGGAATGTGGGTTCACCTCACCACCAGTGCCTGTTGATTTGCCCTCTATGCCAGTGCCAATGGCTCCACCTACATTGCCAGGGCCAGAGGCTCGGCTCACCTCACCAGTGTCGGAGGCCCACTTTGCAGAGGCCCAGAAGCCTGGCCACCCACACCGGAGACCAGGGCTCTGCCCCATACTGCTGAGCCTGAAGCTTCGCCCCTTCGGCCAGTGCCTGGTGCACAACACCCTCAGGTCCCTCTCTTCTCTGCTCTCATCTGTGGCATCTGGGTTTTCCTCCTGATGGGGCCCTGCTGATAGGGCAGCATCATTGAGGGGGGGGGGGGTACTGTCATGTTCTCTCCCTCCTGGAGTGCCAGTGTCAGTGGCTCCAGCCCCACCGACTCCATGCGTGAGTTTATGTCTGCTGGTTACCTGAGGGGAAAGAGGGGAAGCTCATTTTCGGGCTACATCATAAAAATTGTACATCTATTTATTTTTAAATTCTGCCCTATGTTCCTTTTCAAGATATTTCACTAATGAGAACAGTTTGTAAAGCTGAGGAATTGCACTGTCCAACTCCATGTCTTTAAGGAACACCAAGTAATCACACAGTTTTACAAAGTCCTTATCTGATTACAAGACCTCAGTCTCTCTGAATAAAAGTGATGGCCATAACTTTTCAGGACACTTTGGAAGGCCTCCTCTGGAAACATTTGTCTCATGTCATCAAATTTCCCTGGATTAAACTTGTAGGAGGAAATGTGGGAATTAGGTTAAACTGAAATAAGGAATGTGGTGTATAATTGTATGAAATGTATGATGAAAAATTGGGTATCAATTTTGCCAAGCAAAAACCAAGAAATAGGTTGCAGCAGTTTGTCTTTCAATTACACTAGCAAAATCAGTGATGGGACTGAAGCCCAAATAACACAGAATCCGTCATTGCATATGCGTAACAACGGAAGTCCAGTCATTTCCAATGAAGGAGTCCGCCAGTGATGCAAAGATGCATAGCGGAATGCATTGGAATGCGGCTGCGGTGCGTTCGGGTGTTGCATGCATTGGATTTTTCCTACTCGTGCGCTAAAACCAATGTGCAATCAAACCGGATGTTGTGTCTAGCTAACACTTGCTAGCTTTTCAAAACGGTGACAAATTTGATATAGCTAACACCTATAGTTACTGACCTGCTAATTCAATGTCTTTCGAATTCCTCTTCCAAGCATATTGTTTTTTATTGATGTCTCTGTAGACATCTGCTGTTATATAAAAAATGGCAGGATACCCGGCGACCGCGCTTATAAGTATCTCCTTCATTTTTACATGCGCTGTGAAAAACTAGACAATGCATAAATGAGGCAAAGGGGTTTGCATCAAAACTGTGCATATGCAATGCAACTAGCGGATTCTGTGTGATTTGGGCATGAGCTCGAATAGCTTCGGCAAGTTTATAATACAGAATCACTGTCAATCGAAAGGAGATGCAGTCTTTTGACAGTCTTTCCAATCATCATGCTATCTATGATGCATCAAATAGTCTTGTAATATGTTTGCCTTGGAGGAGTGTGTAGCTTTGGGTGGATTACTCATTGATTTTAATCCATGCGTATACATTTTACACATCAAAATTTCATGAAACCTGCAAAGATTTAAGCAAATGATTGCCAACTTTTTACTTTTGTGTTTAAATATTGTGTTTAAAGAATAATCGAACTGTTAAGGATGTTCTAATAAACGAAATAAACATATACATTTGAATAAGGAATCACAATACATTGTGAGTAGTAATAGTTGTACCTATTCTTATAGCATCATGATAAATCACTTTGTCTAATCGTGTAATCTTTCCAATCCTCAGCATAGTGTGAAACTACACATCCAACTGATGCTGATATTAAATTATTAGACACATTTTGGCTCACCGACAGTGACAGCTGGTGATACCAAGTAACATCAACAACACTATATAGCTTGTTATAGCAAACAACACTAGAGAAGTACCCACACCGATATATTGTGCATCTCAACTATCCACATCCTCACTTCATCTGATCTGCTGAAATAGACCTCCACTTTTTAAAGGGGATGTAAGTGGTACAGTGTGGTTGTCATGGCCCCATTGTGCTTCCTGACGTGTGTTTTGAGTTCTCATTCCACATCGTTTCTACCCTGTGTGCATTGTTTTGGTTTCAGTTACAGCTCTGTCTGTCACATGGTCTTATCACGTTTCATTTAACCAATGGCAGTTGTTAATCACCTCGGCAGCTGCATTCACTATCCAATTATCTCTGTATGTAAACCCTGTGTTAGTGTTTGTACTTTGTCAGGTATTGCCTTGCTGTATATCCATGCGCCAGTGTTAAATGTAATTGAGTATTTTGCCTCTCAATGCTATTTTCATTTTTTATGTGCTTTTTGGATTAAAACAATGTTTGTTTTATCCTCAAACTTTCGCACTTGTCTCATCACTACACTGCACCATAGGTCACTGTTACAGTTCTATAATTTAGGCAGAGTTTTTTGTGGACAGGTACAATGGTATTCTTCTTAGAAACATGTGGGGACTATAGACTAACACATTGATACATTTAAAATATCAGTCAGTTGGTAAACACATTGAAATCTTGGAGAATGGGCAGGGGATAATATTTAGTGTGGGAGCCTGTCAATAGCACACTTCTGCTGTAGGTATTTCCAGTTGGCAGCCCTCCCAGACCATCTGCACATCAGTATTGCTCTAGAAATGTTCATACACAATGTTCAGTTCCTCTGAACAAAAAACAAGCTCTTCCCTAACACTACAGAAAATACTTTATAAACACAGTACGTAAATGTCCCACACAGAGCTGATTACTTTGTAATGTATATCTACTGTGTCTATAAGGACTTTCTGTTATTATCTTGAAGGAAATGCCTGTAAAGATAACAGAAATTACTGGAAATACTACTTTTTACCTTTCTTCATTTATATTTTTTACAGTGTAGTCCTATGAATGGTTTACTCATACCAGTGGGACATCTACATCAATAAATAAAACTTGTTCTCAGACTCAGTGCTCGTGCACGACCATGTCTTTCTAATTGCATGGATTGAACGATAGTTTGTGCAGCATAGCACCTGCAAATTGAGTTGAAAGGCTATTCTGTTCACATGCTATTTTTTGTATGGAACTTTGATCTTTGTGCCTTCTATACCTTCGATAAGGTTTAGGAACCCATGCATGTAAGAAAAACTAAACTCCTCTTGACCCTAACATTTTCAGCAATAATGTATGGAAAGTTTAGAAAGTATTTAACGGTGTGCTTTTTCTGGATGTGTTAAAAATTCTTAATATAGTATTTACAAACATTACCATAGATGATTTACAGGATGTCATATGGATTGCAGTGCCTGCCAATGCATCCAAGAACAACCGAGAGTACATTTCCTTCTGTATCAGTCTGCACTTGAAATGCAATCTTAGTGCCTGCCTACTAGTGAGGTTCATCCAGAGCGTAATAAATCTGCAGCCTACTTAGTAATTTTACCATAACACTTATGGTAAAATCATCAATAATTCTCACAAAGTCCTTCAATAGTTTTACCACCTACCTAGCTCAAAATGGTACATATTGAACAATATATTGTGACCAATTATTTTTAATTGTACATTGCATTCATCAAAATATACTGTATACACAAACACATAGATGCTAATGTTTGCTAATGGGCTACTACCGATGCTAAACTGAGGTACATGAATTCTCCCAATGACAATGCCTGGCTTCAGCTAAAGTAGCTTCCAGTGATATTTAATCTAGCCTGTGGCCAACTTATCCATTACAAAAATTGTCAATAATTCCCACTTCGTCCTTCGACAGTTATACTACCTACCTACCTAGAGATGCGTGGATGGGCTATTATTTAATCTGCAACCGCACCACAAAACTCATCATCCATCTGCCATCCATCCGCACCAATAATTTTGACCAATTTTCAAAGCCGCACCTGCCGCCATCCAATGGTAACAATGTTTTACAATGTTTAACAATGTATATATATTTTCTTTCATTTGAATGATTCAACCCCGACCCCCCCGAATTTAATTCAAATATATTTTTTGGTCACATGATCCACGCGATCCACGGTAACCGCTAACCGCGCATCTCTACTACCAAGCTCCAAATTTTACAGATTGAGCAATATTCTGTGAGACAGTATTTTTTATTTTACGTTGCATTTATCCAAGTATATACACAAAGAATTCCGAGGTAGATAATGCTAACCAGGTTCTTACCTGTGCTAGTGCTGCACACTCTGGGACTAGCTGCTTTTCAAGTTGATTTCAGAATAATGAATAGAACGTTTCCAAAACACATTGATCCAAGTGAGGGTTGAAACTCGGATGACCTAACAAACATATCGTAATCATAATGTAATCATTGACTTGGCTGGAAATGGTTAAAAGTTAAAATTTAGCCCTGTCCCACTCTTTACAACAGTTTCTGTCTCTGCCATACTGGGTTTGACCATTGACCACTACCAAAGCAGGCAATCATTAAAGTTCCTGCCTTTCCTGTATTCTTTCTTCACTGTATTCCAGTTCAAACTTTTATGGTTGGATATCGCCTTTCAATAAATCTTGATCAAAGTTGAAATTGTCCAGCTCTTCAGGAATTTCATCATTTTCATTATCCATTGTAGAAAGAAATCTCCTGTTATGTAGCTACATATTTAATGGAAGAATGCAATTCGTATTATTTTCTAACTCACTAAGGAAGTTTTATTCTCCTATTAACTTGATTCAGTGGCGGGACAAATAAAGTTCAGGAAGTCAACCTAACACCTCCCCTGAATTTTTTTTATTTTTTTTATTTAACCTTTATTTAACCAGGTAAATTGACTAAGAACAATTTCTTATTTACAGCAACGACCTGGGAGCAATTAGGGTAAAGTGTCTTGCCCAAGGACACAACGACATTTGACTCAGTCGGGAATCGAACTGGCAATCTTCTGACTACAAGTCTGACTCCCTACCCACTGAGCCATCTGCGCCCCATGAATCTAGCGGTAGGTTTCAGTGGCTGATTTAGGAACTACAGAATGCATTGAGAAGGTGTTTTTAGTGACTGTGTTGGAAACATGACCGGCACAACAATTTTTGGGAGTTTAGGGGTCTGGAGTGTTCCTTTAAGGTTTGATTGAAAAGTGCCCGTAGCACTAAGGCGCAGATGTATTTATCATATATTTCTCACAAAAATACCGATACAATTTCTTATTTTTTTTATCACATTTTTTATTTTTACGTTGAGAATATAGAAATAGTCTTCTTTTGGAAAGTAGTTCCCTTCTTCTACCTTTTGGCACCATCTTATTCACAACTCTCCTTGGTTACAATTCCCCTAATTACAACTCTCCCTGGTTACAACTCCCCTAATTACAACTCTCCCTGGTTACAACTCCCCTAATTACAACCCTCCCTGGTTACAATTCCCCTAATTACAACTCTCCCTGGTTACAATTCCCCTAATTAAAACACTCCCTGCTTACAACTCCCCTAATTACAACCCTCCCTGGTTACAATTCCCCTAATTACAACTCTCCCTGGTTACAATTCCCCTAATTACAACTCTCTCTGGTTACAACTCCCCTAATTAAAACACTCCCTGCTTACAACTCCCCTAATTTCAAACCTCCCTGGTTACAATTCCCTTAATTACAACTCTCCCTGATTACAATTCCCCTAATTACAACTCTCCCTGGTTACAACTCCCCTAATAACAAATCTCCCTGGTTACAACTCCCCTAACAACACCTCTCCCTGGTTACCAGACATTATAATAAACACCATTGCTACGTCTATCTGCACTACTTTAACGGTTGACCCTTGTTGACCTTTTTTTCTGCTTCTAGGCAGACAACAGACACTTTTTAAATAATATAGTAAATAATAATTATTGGTAAATAATTTAACTTATATAGTGCTTTTCAAGGCACCCAAAGCACTTTTACGTATTGAGGGGGAAAACACGCCTCCTCAACCACCAATGTGTAGCATCCAATTGAGTGATGCACAACAGCCATTTTGCACCAGAATGCTCACCACACATCACCCCACAATTAGGTGGAGATGTGAGTAGTTACATATGCCAATTAGGAAGGATGGGGATTATTAGGTGGCCATGATTGATGTGAAGCCTGGTTGGAAATTTAGCCCTGACACCAGGTCTAACACCCCTACTCTTAGGGTAGAGATCCACTTATCCGACACGACTGTCGGGTGGTGTCACGACGCCTCCCTCAACTTGTATGTTGATTGGCGTTTCTCAAGTACAGCTGGGCTACTGAGATGCTTGGGATTTAATTGAGTTCCTATTTTGTGTTGATAATGTCAAGTATTTTCTTATGCTGTAGAATGAGCTTTTAGTAATATTTAAAAATGTTTATTTTGGATAATTTTAATAATTAATTTCAGCCGAATTTAGACACCTCACTGATATTGAGTTGGAAGAAATCTGAACATTTTGCTTGGCCATTTGGTCCTTTTATGAGCCGGAAGGAAATGTGTTCTCTATTTGGTTCTTTTATGATCAGGATGGAAATTTGCACTCTCATACAGTACACTGAAAGCAATCTGTGCAGTAGAGGACTTTATTGTCAAAAGCCACGGTGATACAGACCACATGACAGATCCTGGAGATTAAACAGTATCAGATAAATGCAAATATATCCACTTTCTAATATAATGGATGTACACTGTCAACATAGAGTCGAAGTCTGTGAATGTTTACATCATTATTTGATATTATTTTCTAAATAGTGTTTTCATACATACTTACTATTCACATACTTTTTAGAGATTAACTTTTATAAATACATAACATAGCATGGATATTATTCCAAAGAGATTCTCCAGAAAGATAAGAGATGAGCAGGATGGAGATGGTGGCTCATTGCCCAGGCTAGCAGTCACTATGTGGACAAACTATGCATTAAGGTAAGGAAAGAGGACATAGCAGGTGATAAAGTGGAGGGAGTTCTCGTCATGTACTCTCAGAGGACCAGAGTAAGGCAGGCTGGCCGCTCAACACCTACTGAGGCTCAACCAGGGTCACTGAGCAATTATGACAGGTAGGAGACCTGTGACTTAACCCCAGTGGATCTGCTGGTCGCTGAGTACCCGCTGAGAGAAGATGGTCACTTTCAACCCACATCAATCCACCGGGTGTCTGCACGTTTTAATGCACCCATCCACACTGGACTGAACGTAGGGTGAAAGAAGAAGCCAAATCTGAGAGATAGCCTAGAGCCGAAGGGAAAATGGACGTGAATACAGGGGGAATTATTCTCCCCTGTCCCTATAATTGTGTCTGATGGACCTTTTGGCCCTCCTCCCAGATCACAAGCCAATATGCTATATATTTTTTATTTATGTCCTTGTTATCCGTTAGTTGCTTAATGAATTATTCATGGGGAGAAGGGGTGGTGGGGGGTTGGTGAAAGAGCATACCCTGGGAGTAAACATACAAATAAAAGGAGAGATGACTCCAATAAAATGATATGGAAGACATCATTTGCCCTTTTACTGGGATGGTTTTCAAAAGACGCCTTAATGTTCCATGCTGCATTCATTTATTTTTTTGCTTTACAAACACTTGCACACAGCCAATACTGCCTGGAAAATATAACAAAATATAACACAGTGTTATATAGAAAAAAACACAATGTTCCCAGAGTAAGGAAACCGGAATATAATTAATTTTATAAAAGCATAGTTGTTTAGTATATAGTTTTTCTATGTATTTCCTAGTTAATGGATGTTATAGAACAATCATATTTAATACAAGGGCACAAATATTTACACTATATCATCATCATTTTAATGCAAACAGAATAGCCTTTGGACTCCAACTGAAGATATCGCTTTACATATTTACAAAATAAAGAAAAAACAAATCTATCAAGTCTCTTTTCTATAGAGACAATCATCCTTTAGGATATAAACATTTTAGAATGACAATTACTGACTTGAGTGAGAAGAATATATCCATCTAACGGAGAGCAGGTTCATGAGCGTACTCTCACCCTAACGTCCACAGAGAAATCTCCACTCCAATTTATAGCTTCTACAGGACTATAGAAAATGACTGACTTGAAATAGGAAGAAAGTGTGCCTGTACATTTCATGAATTTGTAGGAGAAACCATCACCTTCAGAGAATGCCCCTGGAGTCCAATGTGAAACAGCAATCAATTCCCTTTCTCCCTCACACTATGCAAAGAATGAATGCTTTCAGATGGCTTTCCAAGTCACAATATGAGCAGAAAAATCCTTTTATTATGGGTGTATATACAATAAGACCTTGCATCTTAACATAGTGAAATAATACCATAGGAAAATCCACCCAGGTGCCGCCCACCCCTCTCCAAATACAGTATATACATTTATTATTAACAACAATAATCATGATCATTATATGTTTTTTTACCTAGAAATTGCATTACATTTTAGAATGTTGGGATGTAGTAATTTATTTATAACAGAGCAGGACCATATGCAACATAATATCCACAAATAATATAAAATAAAATAGAGGTTGACACAGATGAGAAGAATGTGTGTTATTAAGACTAATATATATTTTTACATTACCATTGTTTAATCAGGTACGTTGATTAAGCACAAAGTCTTATTTATAGCAACACCCTTGGGGGGAATGGTAAAAGGGGGAGGTTTTGGGTTAACTGTCTTACTCAGGAAAAGAACAACTGCACTTTTTTATCAAAAAGTAAAAGCATGTAATTGGCTAAAAAGCACACTACAATGATTAAGAATACTGCCTCAATATTAAAGATACTGTTACTACAGTACCGAAAAATACAAATTGTTCATAACATTCATCTTAGTCTTAATGTAGTTGAAAAATAAATCCAAAAGTATATTTTTTAAAGAAACAAAATCACTTAAAATGTAATGGTTTGTCATAAAAATCTATGCTTTTTAGTTTGTAAACATTATTGTAATGCTTAAATGGGTAAAACGTAGGTTCTTTAAAAATGAATATGGTTCCTCAAACAACAGTATTGTCAGATATATAGCATATACACTCACCTAAAGGATTATTAGGAACACCCGTTCAATTTCTCATTAATGCAATGATCTACTCATTGCAACCATGTACCCATCCTCTGATGGCTACTTCCAGCAGGATAATGCACCATGTCACAAAGCTTGAATAATTTCAAATTGGTTTCTTGAACATGACAATGAGTTCACTGTACTAAAATGGCCCCCACAGTCACCAGATCTCAACCCAATAGAGCATCTTTGGGACAGTGATGGGCAGTAGCGTCGCTACAAGTAGCGCCGTTACTATTTTAATTACATTTCTCAGTAGCGTGGTCGTAGCGTTACTGATTTCTGAATCAAATAGCTTTACAGTAGTGAAGCTATTTTATTTATCAAGTAGTGCGGTAGCGTCCACGCAAGCTACATTTTCACGAGTATTTCTGAAGCTCAACTCTGAAATACAACCGCTAAGGATGTTAAAGATCAGTAAGTGACTCACTCTACCGCCATACACAGCCTGTATGTGTAGGCGAATAGTTATGTGCGAATCCTGAACGATTCGTTTTTTTTAACGAGTCTTTTCAATGACATGGGTGTACTGAATCACTGCTCTAAAAAACTTGTTCATGTGAATCACTTTTGCGCAAGTCAAAATCACACAGATTTAGCAGGTGAAGTCGCGCAGATTGTCGTCTAGAGTTTCAACTCCTCCCACCTCCTCCCTTTCGTTGTTTGTGGCCATTCTTCCGTCCCAGTCCGCGAGCCTAAAGAATCTCTGTCTGATATTCAGAAATGGTTCTGCTCGCAGCAGAGAGTGAAAAAGATATTCTAAACCCAGACTTGGTGAGCACAACTTAGGTCGACAAAGGTTTACTTTATGAAGACTAACTCATTTGCTTTTTGTCTGAAAATGGTTAATTTGTTTTCATGTGTGCTTGAAACATTTAATTCAACTATATTATAGAAAACAATATGATGCCATCATGAGATAGAGATAGAATTAAGCAGTAGAACAAAATGATTCATTAAATAATCTTTTAAAAGATAGCATTGACTTTGAATGAAGTCGGTTCAATCTAAAAAAAAATAGCTTACATGTAGTAAGCTACTTTTCCCATTTTTTTGTAGCTTAGCTTGCTACATTTTCCTGGGGGTAGCTTCAGTGTAGTGAAGCTTCTTTTAGTGTAGAATAACTAGTAACTTAGCTCACTACATATTACAAGTAGCTTGCCCAACACTGCTTTGGGATGTGGTGGAACAGGAGCTTTATGCCCTGGATGTGCATCCCACAAATCTCCATCAACTGTAAGATGCTATCCTATCAATATGGGCCAACATTTCTAAAGAATGTTTTCAGCACCTTGTTGAATCAATGCCACGTAGAAGTAAGGCAGTTCTGAGTGTAAAATAACTCCTTATGAATAATGTCCAGACAGAGTAAACCATGTTTTTGTTTAAATGTCCTGAAACTTGGGGAATTTCAGGATGCTTTTAATGAAGAAGATTTAGAATTAAAATATCCCTTTAGTTACAGATTGAAAAATACATTTGGCCTTTGTTTAGCCTTTGTCATTGTTTATTTTCATGGCCTTGTAAACATTTTACCAATGAACAGTGGAATGCTGTGGTTTGTTTTCACATTAGATTAATTATTATTATACATTTGTTAATGTATTAATGTTGTAAGTGCACAAAGTAGAGAAACTAGCATGTGATTATAAGAAACTTGAGTTCTAATTTGACACTAGGCCATTGTTGGCTGCTAACTTAGCCATTTTTATGAATAGGTGTGTTTTGCAAAAATATTTTTTTAACCATATCATGTTTTAAAGTTATTTATATGAAAATGATTCATTTGGACACTTGGGTAGATTTGGGCACATTTCTCCCAAATCGTGAAGGACACTTGGGGTTCTCTTTCAGTAAGGTCAATAACTTTATCATTCTATGATTTTTGACATGTGTTGTCCTCCTTTGGGGGACATGATTAGAAGTGTTCCCAGCACTCAATCTCAATATATGGCTTTTTATTAGAATTTGTAAGATATGGAAAGTAAAAACATATGTATTTTCTTTAATATTGTGCCAGATTCACTTCGTACACAAATTCTAAATTATTTTTGTATATCCACAAAGTATTTCCTTTAAACAAATACCAAGGATACATATCTCCTTACTGCAGGTCCAATATAACAAAAGGTTACATTTGGGTATGTTTTTCAGGTGGAAATTGAATTTCAGGGCTGGGTCCTAACAGGGTAAAATCGTTAATTACATTTATAGAGGGATGTCATGTCCTAGTCAGGTCAGACATTACCACAGTGGTTGCTTATATAAATGGGCTGGGAGAATTGTGATCCCCCCACTTGTCCACACTGGCACATAGACTGATTATGTGAAGCAGTGTACTCCTATCACTGAGAGCTACTCATGTGCCCAGAGTATTAAATCTGGGGGCAGATTTGCTCTCAAGAGGAAATTATATGGGGAGTGGAAACTCAACATGGTAGTTGCCAAACAAGTTTGGAGATGCTTTGGGGTACTGGCAGTTAAAGAGAAATTGCAAAGTGGCCTCTGTTTTTTTCCCATGGGGACGCACTAATGGGAGTGGACACATTGGCTCACAATTGGCCACAGGTCCTACTATGCATTTTCCCCGTTGGCTCTGATTCTCCCGACCCTAATCAGGATACCAGAGAAGAGTTTTTCTCTAATAGTGATAGCACAGCATTGGCCAGGGAAACATTGGCTAGCGGAGATTGCTCAACTACTATGCAGACAGCTGTGCCTCTCCCTCTGTACCGGGACCGGTTGTCCTAGGCGCGTGGGGACATAGATTTGTTGGCTGCACATCCATGCGAATCGCGATTGGATTGAGGTCTGGTGAATGTGGAGGCCATTTGAGTAAAGTGAACTCATTGTCATTTTCAAGAAAACAGTTGGAGATGTGAGCTTTGAAGCGTTATCCTGCTGACTCCCATATTACCAGAGAAGCTTAAAATTATG
Organism: Umbra pygmaea; assembly: GCA_016801145.1. Classification (NCBI taxonomy): domain Eukaryota; kingdom Metazoa; phylum Chordata; class Actinopteri; order Esociformes; family Umbridae; genus Umbra; species Umbra pygmaea. The sequence continues at coordinate 6,986 of JACXGM010011102.1, read as the reverse complement.
ACCAGCTGACACAATTTAACCATTTGAAAGGGTCTAGCTCGCAGAAACACTCAAAACAAAATGCGCCAAAGTTGGTGCAGTGACATAAATCCTATAGAACTTTGCAAATGTATGAAGCGAAGAACAGAGCAAGTATCTTGGATATATATGCCCTTAAATAAGGTTATTTCTCTAGTAGGATGAACCCGTACGTCTGCAGGATACAGGAGAACCTTACTTGTATATCCCGTAGTGAAATACAGAAATGGATACTTGAAAGAAAGCTTTGGATTATGACTGTAATCTTGGTTCTTTGATAGAATGAGTGAGGTATTTCACCAGACCACCCTACTTGCAAGGAAGAGGTGTTGCTTATATTAAATGACTCGGGAACACAGCGCCAAACTGTTTATAGAGCGAGGGAGGACCCTCTTCCGCCATTGACATGCGTCTTGACTCCCAGCCATGTGGTGTAGTGCAATATTTCTGTTGAGGTGCCCAGATTTATGCACCTGTCTAATTTCGTTTTGATGCATATTGCACATTTTCTTTCATCCAATAAACCTAATTTCACTACTGAAATATTACTGTATCCTTCAGTTATTTGATAGGTCAAAATTAAATTGCTGATCCAAACAACCAGTTATTTATAAATGAAAATCATGGAAATTGCCAGGGGTGTCTAAACGTTTGTAATACGACTGTAAATGATATAGTACACCATTTTCAGGGACCTGTTTTAGCTCAATAACATTCACAACCAGTGTCCAAAATTGCAGACTGCATCCTTAATTGGGGGCTTCGTATGGCATAGTCAACTGAGTTGCTGCTTCGCATGACATCTATGTTACGATGGCCAGGGTTTGACCCTGGTCACAACATTTCTGACAATGCCTGGAACTCCAGCATGGAGGCAGCACATACTGGTAGAATGCTGCCCTGGGTAATTAGAAATGTCGGACTGGTGTAACTTGCCATGTTGCTCTCCAGCGACTCCTTATGCAGATCGGGCACCTGTGAGTTCAATCATGGAAGTATAGATTGCAAATGTGTAGTCCTTCCTCGCATGTACTGATTAAAGGCTTCTATGTTGTGTATTAAAAAATGGACAGTTCTGCGCATGTGCTTTAGAGAACCCTCAACCATCCTGCATCTGCTGAGAATTTGCTGACAAGGCAAGATCAGGGGGAATTGGACGTGACCAAGAAAAGGCTGTTAATTGAAGCCCAGCATAATACAACAAGGGCTGAGTGTAGACGAGGTTAGCAGTAGGGGACGCTGGGGTTGCCTACGTGGAATCTGAACTTCAATAATTGATCGAACAGCCGTTAAATGAAGATTTGTTGCATCAATTAATCATCCGCCAGATGCCCCTAATCGTCCTTTTCCACTGAGGTATCAAAGCAATCCCAACATGCAGTGGCCCACTCTCCATCAGCCCTGTGTCATTCATCATGTTTTACTGGCCTCTTAAAGTTGGAACTAACTCTATGGCAGCGTGATTAAAATACTCCTGCTACACCCTGACTCCCCGTACAAGCACATGACTAGTGATGTATTTGATATACAGTATGTGACAAAGTCTTATTTATAGCGTAAACCAGTATGTACTACTGAGGGAACCTGCAACACCTTTAAAGGATCAGAAGATGTTAAAATGTCTGTTATTGTAATATCATCAATACCACCATTTATAATTATGTTTGGAATAATGTTTCTGTGAAAGTATGATGTAGAAGGATGCACAGTTACTACTAAAATAATTGGTACCTTCGAAAAAGATTACCAAAATGGCTGTTTAAAATGAAAAAAAAACACAGGTAATGTGTTGTATAATATAACATTCAATATGAGAAAAAAAATTCTAATAATAATAACATTTTTAGTAAATGATATACACTTTCCTTTAAAGGTGAGGTGCAAAAATGTGTTGCACCACTACGACTTCTACTATATAAATACACTTTTGTAGTAATGTTTGAGAATTCCATGACTTTGGGTTTTACTGGGGAATTGTGCACCCAATATGGTCCTCCTTGTTAATGTTGGTAACCAGTCCACTCTTGGCTGTGCCGGGTTAACATTATTAGAGTTAATTATAATTAACATCAACATTATAATAAATATTATAAGAGTTAAGAGTAAATAAACTCTACGTTTTACATAAATATATTGGTTATAAGTATATAAATATATTAATCAAAGATGGCAACAATTTGGAGGAGACTTTTTCTGCCAAAGTCACCTGTGGATAAAATGTGATTTTGTGTCGTTAAAATTATGCTCATCATCACGGTACTTATTAATGTGTTTAATCTCAGTACATCAGTTTGGGTGCTTTCTTTAATTAAACTGGGGAGGACACAGTGGTCCGCTGATTGTCTTCCATTCTTACCACATCACTGCACACCCATTTGAATCCAGCAGGGATTTAAACATAGTTCTGAGAGTGCGATTGAACTAAAAAACCTCACAGGTGAACATCTATTTAGAATCTGTCATTTATTTGAGTCAGATTGCATTTCTTGTCTCAAAAGTCTTTCACCTGGTTAGTAAAAGCAATGTACAGCTAATTGTATAGCTAATATCTAGGTTACACTGAAGGAAACACCCTAGTTTACACTGAAGGAAACATACAACACTATCATCTTATTGAACCAACACATACTGTACATTTCATTTCTCTGTTTGACTTTATTTTGAAGGGTAATGTCTTCAGGCGGCATTCAGACAGCTGACATCCAAATGATCAATGACATCAGATCGGCCCCAGGGGAACAGGAAGACACATATCTCATGATTAATCACTTATCACAACCAGCTGTCATGGACTAGACTGGACCAATACTATGGGAAGACTCCATCAATCACTACTATCTTCTTGACATATTATTACATTTTTGTTTGCTTTGTAAAGGTATGAGTTTAGATGGATCATGTATCTGTTGCTTAGTGATTTGAGGTTGGAGGAATGCCCTTGTGCTGACTTGGTGATATTCATTTCAATTTTTTGATATGATGAGTGGTAAGGGAGGAAAACCCTTCAGATATAAGAAAGATAAAAAACTGGCTATTAAGCTGAATTCCCTTGCTTGCACCTTATTAAAATCGCCAACCAAGTGTGAAAAACCATTTCTGTAGCAATCTATCTTTATCACCTAACACTCACCATCAGTAGGCGTGTGTTCGTGTTATTTATGGGTGAGTATGTCTGTTTTCATAACTGTCTCAGTGCATGTGGACCAGGATGGATTATTGTTGATGCTGACAGAGCAACGTAAAGCGAGTCCTGTTGATGTGGATGGGAGCATGCTGATCTCTCCCTTCCTTTTTGTCTGTCATCAGCTTGTTTTTGTTGAGGGAGAGATGGTTGGTTGTCCTGACACCGACCCCGCTGCATATAAACTGCCTCATCGCCACTGGTGATAAAGGCAACCACCGCCCTTGTCATCAGTAAACTTTACTGAGAACAGACCCCTGATGGACCCCCCGTATCGAGGGTAAGTGCCACTTCTGTGTTTGGCCCATTGGGAAGATCTAGATCCATTTGAAAATAGATGTTTTCATTCCCAAAGCTTAGTGATGAGCTGTTGTGGATGAACCACAAGCTCACATAATGTAGGTTTTCCTCTTGTCCAAGATGATGAGAGCAGTGTAGAGGGCATATTGCATTGTCTGCATATTTGTGGCCGTATTCAAACATACTCTCCACAAAAAGGTGAGATTTCCTTATTCATTTCCCATGAATCCCCTAGCAGTCCGTATGTCTGTGGAAGCAGCCCATCCTTCACCATTACGGTAGACATATTATTATTATCCTTATCTCTACAGTTTTATGAACATTTTCGTAGCATGCTATTAATCATTTGGCTGCCCTGTGGTCAACATGATTCTCCTTAGTGGCCATATTAGCGTGACAGTTCACCAGGACTACTACAGTACTAGGAAATGGTTACACATGTACCTGGATGCACAAATATTAAACAACCATAAATGTCTAGACCTATACTGCACACGTGCACTGATGCCTACACATTACTGTATGCATATGCAGACGTCATCATGCACAAACAAACAAATGCATTGACACAAAAACCGGAGAGGTTAATGCTAATCTATTCCTGAAATAGACTCAAATTGTATAATTATATAATGCAGCATTGCACAAATTCATTAAAATTTTAATTAACGTATCTTACTTAAATAAACTCTCTCACCTTGTAGGGGAATATTGTGTACTGTAAATGTAAACATATTACAAAGAAAAACATTTTCACATAATTCAAAGTTTAAAACAATTGCAATTATAATTTATCAAAACATACTTGTGTTTATTTCAGTTATATAGGAGAAGTACTTTAGAAGATAGAATCAACAAAAAGTAAGTTTGAAGACAACCTTTCCTCAGATGTTGCTAGGAACTCATTGTTGCATTCAAATAAAATTCAAATAAAAAAAAAACATTTCAAATTGAAACCTCACAAAATCCTACTCAATGGGGATCCCATCTCAACCCTTTAGAGAACATATTTACAAGTAGCTTGTTAAAATTTGAAAACCAAATCTTTTAAATGACAATTTAAAAAAAAATCTAGACATGGCCTCTACTTATGAGCGGTAGGGTTCCTATAATGATGCCCAAGGATGTCTGCCATTGCACACTCTAGCTGTTTGATTCACAGTGTGGCGTTGCTCCCTTCATTTGAATCATCCAATGAAAAAGACCTGTCTCTAGCTTCTGTCTCTGCAGCTGCATGCAGCCTCGCATTCCTTAGCAGTGACAGGCCTCTCCCGAGACTTTCGCCTTGCATTGTCTATTCAAGCCAAACAAGGGCCGGCGAGAGTTCTCCATGGCTGCAGTTTTAATCATACATGGCAAGGTCAGAGCACAATTCCTGTAGAGCTCTATTACCCCTGCCAAGAAGCCCTGCTGCCATTTTTGACTTGGCTTCAGCCACAGCGAAAGCGACTAGGCAAAGAATTTATGACTTTTGAACGATAGTATCGTAAGGCAGGCCAAATGTGAGGGAATCCAATATGTTCTGCCTAATGTGTTTTAATGATCTAATAAAGCTTGATAAAGTATGAGGGTGACCTGTAGCAATGTGGACAATACAGTTTTAAACAATACATATTTAAACAAAATCAGGACTTGAAAGAGGAAGTTCGCCCATTTTTATATGATTTATCTCTGTTTATTCAGTGAAGAAGGATGGGGGAATGGAAGAGGTGTCCGATTGATACTGTACTTAGGCCACCTGTCATTCATAGCTGTAGTCATACATCCAAGCGTTTGGTTTCCCAACAATATATAAATGTACTAACTTCCACGGATTACATGGAAAACATGCACATTTACGTAGCTTGTACAGTAATATGGAAAATCCTACTCAATACCATCAGAAGAACACTGTCAACGTAACATTGATTTCTTTAAATGCACAAATAGCAATTCTGGCAGAAAAAATATATGTATTTCGTTTTTCAAAAGCCTCTAAAAACATGTTTGTTTATAGGATTTTATGTGGAGAGGATTTAGAAGATTTAGAACATGTTTTGATGTAGTGCTAACTTTCTAACTCCCCACAGCCAAATTGATGCAATAGTGCAGCAGATTAGTAAAAAAATTGTTCACTTTGGTATACAAGCATGTAATATGGCACAGATATTCTCTAAGGGTCGCTATTTTGGAAAAATCATTGGCCACTCAAAAATTCAATATGGCGGCCATTTATCAAGATGGCCGCCATTGCTATTCAATGCTTATTATATCAATTATTCAAAGAGTGATCCATGCATAAAATTTGATACAAATACTCTCTAAAGGACACGTTAATGGAAAAACATGATTCTCCCTCAAAAATTCAGGATGGCCATTGAAAATGGCAACCGTTCCTGTCGAATATTAATTATTTCAATTGTTCAGATGGTGAAAGCATAAAATTAGGCAGAAATTTTCTTTAAGGAACACTCTTTTGGTAAAAGTTATGTGTCACTCAACAATTCAGGATGGAAACCATTTTCAAGATGGCCACCATTTCTGTCAAATAGTCATAGTAGGGGCGCAGATGGCTCAGTGGGTAGGGAGTCAGAAGGTTGCCATTTCGATTCCCGACTGAGCCAAATGTTGTTGTGTCCTTGGGCAAGACACTTTACCCTAATTGCTCCCAGGTCGTTGCTGTAAATAAGAAATTGTTCTTAGTCAACTTACCTGGTTAAAAAAGGTTAAATAAAAAAATAATGTCTGCTTTGTCTGCCTCTTCTCCTTTGACCTGTCCGGCTTAGTTAAACTTGCCATGGATATAAAATCCTAGCCAGCATAGCTCTCAGGTTCATTAGAGTACACAAGCCTCTCCACCACAGCAGCAACAGAGTGGGCTTGGTCTCTGAGGAGTGGCAACAGTGATGAGATGCTTACATTAAATTATGGGCTCCTCTTTAATGAAGGATGATGTGCTGACCATGTATGGTTCACTGGATCATCAGTCCAATGGAGAATTTTCCAAATTGATATTATTGCATCACACAGTTGCTGCAGATTTGATGGCTGCACATGATCCCATCTATGTTGTGAGTCTCCCATTCCACCAGATCCCAAATGTGCTCGATTGGATTCAGATATTGTGACTGTGGAGATCACTTGAGTAGAGTGAAGTTATTGTCAGTGCAAGAAGCCATTTGGAGATAATGTGAGCTTTGTGACATGGCTTGTTATCCTGCTGGAAGGATCCATTAGAAGATGGGTACACTTAAGGAATGGACATGGTCAGCAACATTACTCTGGTAGGTTGTGGCATTTAAACGATGTTCAATTGACCTATCGCCGGCCCCTCCCCCAAAACTGCCATTGTCCAATCACACATCATAGCAACCGTAACAATGTGAGCAGGTCCGACAAAAATTGACTCCAAGCAGGACGGTAAAGCGGTGCGCCAACAGCATTTGTAAATCTGACATTAGATACCCCGAGAGATTGTCTGGAGGAGATGTGTTCTTTCCCTTCCCAA
>JACXGM010011101.1:0-25432 GCA_016801145.1 Umbra pygmaea | reverse complement strand
GCCTGAGTTTCTGGGGAACTATGACCACCTTAAAAACACATTCCAGAACCTCAAGAACACATCTGCATTATAGTGAACTGGAATGGTACCATTTCATATGAACATAAATTAAAGTGTACGTTGGGGTTATATATGTATATGTGTGTATATATATATATATATATATATATATATATATATATATATATATATATATATACACATTATCTCACAAATGTGAATACACCCCTCACATTTTTGTAAATATTTGATTATAACTTTTCATGTGACAACAATGAAGCAATTACACTTTGCTACAAAGTGAAGTAGTGTGTGTACATCTTGTATAACAGTGTACATTTGCTGTCCCCTCAAAATAACTCAACACACAGCCATTAAGGTCTAAACTGCTGGCAACAAAAGTGAGTACACCCCTTAGTGAACATGTCCTGTTTTCTATGCTACTGATTTTTTATTTTTTTAAATAGTTAAACCAAATCTTAGTCCCCTCCCAATTGGTCCTGTCAAATTCCCCCTGACCCTGCCTTGTCAGCAAATTCCCAGCAATTCTGGGATGGTCGATGGCGCTCACATGCTTCCTTCAACCACATGTCCGATACAAGCAAGGTTTTCATATTTGCCTAATGTATTGTGATTGAACTCACAAGCACCAGGGCCCGTATTCATCAAGCTTCTCAAAGTGCCATTTTAGTCTTAAGTGCTGAGAATTGACAAAATGTACTCCTACTCTCAAACATAAGTGTAAAAGCAAGTTATCAAATTTCTCAAAGCTAAGAATCACTCTTACTCTCCCAGCTATTTAAGACTGCTCGAGAGGTCTCTCAAGTGGTTAGGAGTTGCCAGTAGGGGCTTGTGACGGCGTAGACAGAGACGTGCGCAAATCTTTTAGGAGAGGAAGAATGTTTTTTTTTATTGTTTGACGCTGCTTAATTAATTAAAAACGGTATTGTTTGGACAGAGCAGGCATCATCTTCGTCAGCGACTGAGTGAGGAACGTAATTTCACCAGTGACATTTATGCAGCAATTCATTTTTAGATGAATTGATGGTGGCGATTATGCTTCGTTTGCAACGCAATGCTGATGATTTGGCCCATCACAACTATCAATAAGCCGAATTGTAATGGAAACAATTATTGCACTTACAGCTCAACACATTGTCACGCGTTTCACTGACTTCCCAACAACACCCCGCACAATCCAACAGAAGCAAACACAATTCCTGCAAATAGCCGGCTTCCCAAGAGTAGTAGGCGCAATAGATGGCCCTCATATAAAGATCACTGCTCCCAGCGTCAACGAGAATGTTTATATGAACAAGAAGAGGTACCACAGCATCAACACACAAGTTGAGTTTGATGCCGACTACAACATTTTGGATATGGTACCCAAATGGCCTGGGTCTACCCATGACGCACGATATTGAATGAAAGTGACCCGAAGCAGCTGTTTAAAAGGCACTTTCTGCCGCCGGAGGATACCCGCTCGTGGCTGCTCACCCCTTTCCATATGCCACTGACAGAAGCCCAAATGAACTACAACAGATAGCCTATTTGTAAGCTAAAAAATTCACAGTTGTTTATTTATAGAAAACTGGATCCTAATATAGGCGATATATAATATATCCCTTCACATGGCACATCGTATCACACAAAGTGTGGTGGAGAGGGACTGGCCAGTGGAAGCGCAGATTCCACATTCTCCACTCAGAAATTCCATTACAGCAAGCAGTGTTTCTTATTCTCTCCAGTTCGGTTATCTTCTGGAATCCATGGTGGCTATGAATACATCATTAACACTAGGCTATATATAGGTAGGTCAGTTAACAGCACACTTGTTTGAAATATTTAATTGAGAAATAGTGGAAAACGTGTTGGAAACCTTTTTTGATCTTTAATTTACAATGTGTATATCATAATGGATTCTCTTGAAAATTCTTTATTGTCAAATGTGTGTTGAATGTCAACTCTTATGAATGTCACCATTGAATGTGAATTTATCTGAGAATATTCTTAAACAAGTACATCTATTCAGTGATTGGATCTTGCCTATGTCGTCATCCAAAATGCAGTTTGCGGCACAGCAAAGTGTTGTGAATCAGTTTTAAGACTGACACTTAAGATTCAATCCTACACTTCACTAAAAGTAGGACTGAGATGTTTGATAACTAACTTTTAAGCGCAGCTTTGAGCCAAGATTTTTCTTACTCTTAAGTCAAGTCTTAGCAGTGTTCTTAAGAGTAATTCTAAGAAGCTTGATAAATACGGGCCCAGATCTGCACACATGGTAGGTTAGTCTGACCTTTCTACTCCCGTACCCTGTGCAGCACTGTAACTATTTGTGTCACCCCGTGCTATGGAGGGGCATAGTCAGAAATGATGTGACTAAGATCGAACCCCTGGGCTTTGTAACATAGTTGCCCTGTGAATCAGTGACGGCACCATGCAAAGTCCCCAAGCTCACGTTCGAATGGCCCAAATGTATAAATAACAAATGTTAGGCCTCTTTACAGACTCTGCCCTGTTTCATTGTGGCAGAAATATTGGTAGTTTCATGCTATAAACATCAATTTTCATAAATGTACTTTTAACCAAATCCATTTATACAAATGTTTAAATATACATTAACTATCATATTCTTCTTTAGTTATGTTCAAAATATCAATCATTCTTTTCAATATTGTATTTGTTGCCCTGTCTCATCACAACAGATTCTGGAGAGTTGTAGCCAGTCTGTATTTTTCCCACACAGCTTCAAGACTCCCCCACTGACCATAACTCCCTGCTACTTGGCCTATTTACATGGCCTACATGGCTTCCCTTCTACTTGTTATGAAGCAGCACAGCCAATGCTCAAAACTAAACTGTGGGTGTCAGCTTGTTGCCACCGGGGATGCCCTTAACCAATTCCCTGTGAATCCGGATTAGTTAGGATGTTATAATTACTTTTGATTCTATCCTAATCTTTTTTCAGCTATATTTGCTGAATGAATCAACGTTTACCAGCCTAGAGTTGCAGTGTTGTTATGATTATTGCACAGGTGTTCAATAGCCTACTATTGTATTCGGGGGGGAGAAATATGATTAATATGGACTTTTAAATTAATACATTAATAATTAATATATTCCCTTTCCCCCCCCGGAGGTAATGTACTAAGTTATAAGCAATGGAATGCTTCAGAAATGTGGAATGCTTCATAAAAGTGTGAGAATCGTGATGACCTAGTTAATAACTTAATATCTAAATATCTCACTCCATAATTCCTTATTTATCTGTGTGCATGGACATGTAAGGAGCGCTCCCACATCCGGGGAAACCAATAGTTTCCCGCAATGTAGTTGGAGAGCGCGTACCTCGCTGAAGTGTGTGTGTGTGTGAGATCAGAGCTGAACACTATGAGCAGGCCGTTAACAGGATAGCTATACGTTTCCCGATATCTCCACTGGAGACATACTAGGAAATGACTTAGAATGTCTCAGACAGAACTTGGTAAAAAAGTAAATAACATTTAATTCCAGTTAAAGGGCATAGATTACTCTTTAACCGGACAGAGAATAACATAGATTACAATACCAAAAATATTACATGTCGTCCTAAACTCCTAAATCCGCCCTGCGATCTAAGCAAATTCTACACGGTTCAGTATAGTAATCTACACTAATCTAACACACAGCTATGGCAACGTACGAAATGTATGCCAGGAGCCTGGGTTAAAAATGACTCAACAAAGCTAACTAAAACAAATAGTTTTATCCTCTCCCACTTTATTCCAGCTACATAAGAAATGTGAATCAGTTCATTGGCCAGAGTGGAAACAAAAGGAACGGTATCGACATCGATTAAATAATTCACTGACTTTTAGTCGCCAACCTGGCCCAATAGCATTTGGTCCGCTCCTTGTAACCCTGTGGAAAATCATATAACCTTTGCAACCTTGTAGTACATGTGATAATAAAAAACTCCCTTTATGGGATGATCATTTGGTACAGTATACTGTTGAGTTATGTGAGTTGAAACTGTTGTCTTCACCCATCGGGCAATGACTGTGTGGTCCAGTGAGGGGTTTGCCCCCGTCTTTCCCTGAATCTCAATTCCCCTCAGGAAATGCTTTGTGTTGAGTAAGGTTTGAGAGAAAGCCAACTGTTGAATCTGCAATAATTGGTCCTCTAAACATTTTATTCCACTACACTATATTAGTTAATGTAACGATATAGACCTATGACATTATATTCTATTGAACCAGATAAAAACCCCAACACAAAAGTCAGGTTTTCTTTATAATCCGGTGAAAACATGGTAACAATATAACTACAGATGAGATTTATTTGTATAATTTCACAGTAGTATGTATCAATTGAATATATGTAGATAAATTATTTCTGCATGTTTCTAACAAAGAAAATTAATAGGCTACATTCAAACTTGCGTCATGTATTTTGGCTAGTAACGATGGCTAGTAGGGATGCAACGACTAGTATTGTGCTAGCAAGACTTGAGATGACGTCATATGTTCGGTATAATAAGAAAACCTTCAAAATAAAAGCCTGAAGGTCAATGCATATCAAAGTGTATAATTCCTTAAGTGAACTTTAAACAAAGGCCGGTTTTATGATGTTCTAAGCATGTAGAAAGACTGAGTTGTGAAAAAATATTTTTAAAAAACAGTTTTAAAAACAATTGTTATGCATACATTATACCATGCTTGCCTATGCAGATTGCTCGATAACAGCAAAACTATAGGTTGTTGTATCTATAGCATGCTGTAGATAAATGTTTACTATGATGTGTGTTTAATACAAATTATGGGCCCTATCTTACACCCAGCGCAATTGACTTTTTATACAAACGCATGTATCATTCCTATCTTGCACCCGACGCAAATGGGACTTTTCCCTCCACAGACACGCGTTGGTAAATTAGGGAATGAATTTGCTTTGGTTGGGCGTTTCAGCGAAAAGAAGAGGCGTGTTCCGGCGCAAACGTTCCCTGGTGCTATCTTGCAGTTCCCAAAAACAATTCCGCCACTGATTAGGAAAAACCTGGTTAAAAGTCAATGGCGTGTTATTCATATTCTATTTTAAGGCTGCATGCTTATCCATAATGTAGCATGTGCTCAACGCGCATACACTTTGCTCCTCTCATCTACACAAATGCAGCAGTTCTTTATTATTGCAATACATAATTCGAAGGAAAAATATTACCACACGAGGGAAGACATTGTGGTGTCCGAAAATGTGAAATAAATAGGTATCTAGCATACACATTTACTCAAATTATTCAGAATGAATTATTTGCACTGATATACATCAACCTCAAGGGAACCCATTCAATTAACATACAAGTTATTTGCAATGCTAATAGTAAAATCACCCAAGTCTTTGCGAATTACGACTAATTTATGGCAACTTTGCCATGAGGAATCCCCCCTTAGATGGGTAGCTGTGAAGGGGACAACGGCTATCCGTTAAAGACATGGTTAATGATTAATCATTTTATGATGCCAGCAAGTGCGCGAAATGCTGTTTAATCGAAAACACACACAAACACGCAGTGTAGCCTAATTGAACGTACATTTGGCTCAGTGTCAGTGTTTGGATAGAACAGGTACACTACTAAAGTCGCAGCATTCTTTGTGGCTTGTTGTGTTTTACACAACATTTCCATGAATCACGGATGTGTTGATGACATTAATTAGGAAATATTAGAGGACTTCAGGAGACGTGATATGCATGTGCTCTTGCAACTTAACCCAAATGCACAGAAATACAGAACGGGAGAGGAAAGCTTATTTGACAGAAGAGTAATCTCGGTCTAATGTTAGACTACATTGCAAAAATATTATATATAATATTAATATATATAAGACACACTTTATGGCCCCACTGACACGTGTTGTCACCGAGACAAATAACAACAATCGTCATTTTGTTGTGTACTAATCAAATGACCACGCCAAACAGTTCAATAGCCTTTCTGTTCATTCTACTTCTATCAGTGGAATGCTAAATATTGATGTGAAGTTTGAGTCAATGTATGAATTACTGCTTTGACAACTTTTACAAATATCTGAATGTTTAATATTTGACCTCAGATTTGATCCCTATCATGTCTAAGCAAGGTAGAAGTGGGCCAATCAAAACAAGTGGATCATTTTAACTGTTTAGAGACAGATATAAATTCTTTATGTATCAGCTAAAACCAAATTAAACTCTTTAGGCAGGAAAGTGGTCCCTGAATGCAGCACTGCTGTCTGCATTACTTTAGCAATGTTATCTATTCTGTGATTCCTACATGTATGCAAATTGATCAGCCCCTATTTATCCTCTGAGTTCTTACTATTAGGAGATCAATTTTGGGACATGCTAAATGCCTCAACAAACTTACTGTCTAAGCTGGACCCCCTCAACCTCACACCTACCAGAACCTACCAGATACAACCTAAAATCTGTAAACAAAGGTACCCTCATTGATATTGCCCTGACTAACATACCCTCAAAATACACCCCGCTGTCTTCAGTCAATGAGGCAGTGATCACTGCCTGATTGTCTGTATCCGTAACGGTTCTGCAGTTAAAAGGCATCCCCTCATCACCATTAAAGCATTTCAGTGAACAGGCCTTTCTAATAGATCTGGCCCAGGTATCCTGGAAGAATATTGACCTCATAGTATTTGTGGAGGATGTCTGGTTCTTCTTTAAGAATACTTTCATTGCCATCATGAACAAGCATGCTCCTTTCAAAAAGTTCAGAACAAAGAGCAGATATAGTCCCTGGTTCACTCTGGAACTGAGCATCCTCAGCAAGCACAAAAACATTCTGTGGTTGACTGCACTAGCCTTGAATAACCCACACGATCTGCAGCTCTTTAAGGAAACTAGAAACCGGTACACACAGGTAGTTAGGGAAGCTAAGGTTAGCTTTTTCAAACGTAAATATGCTTCCTGCAGTACCAATTCTAAAAAGTTATAGGACACAGTCAAATGGAGAACAAGAACACCTCTGCCAAGCTGCCCACCACTCTAAAGCTAGGACACACTGTCACCACCAAAAAGTCAACTATAGTAGAGGACTTCAATAAGCATTTTGCTATGGCAGGCCATGCGTTCCATCTGGCCACCCCCACCCGAACCATCACCCACTTCAGCATCTGGCCCTAGCCCCCCACAATTCTCATTTGCCATAATCCAGACCGAAGATGTTTTGAGAGAACTGCAGAACCTCGACCCTTACAAATCAGATGGACTTGACAATCTGGACCCTTTCTTCTTAATTTGCTGCAATTATTGCCTCTCCCATCACTAGCCTTTTCAACCTCTCCTCTGCTTCATCAGAGATACCTAAAGACTGTAAAGCTGCTGCAGTAATCCCCCTATACAAAGGGGGTGACACTTCAGACCCAAACTGCTACAGACCTATCACCATCCTGCCATGGATTTCAAAGACTTTAGAGAGGCAAGTCAATAAACAGATAATAAACCATTTTGAGTGCCACCACAGCCTCTCTGATATGCAATCTGGCTTCCGAGCTGGTCGGGGGTGCACCTCAGCAACACTTAATTTTCTAAATAACATCATAACAGCCATCGACCGAAGACAATATTGTGCAGCTTTCTTCATCAACCTGGCCAAGGCTTTCGACACTGTCAACCAGTACCTCGCCTGGTTCACTAATTACTTTTCTGATAGGTTTTAGTGTGTTAAGCCGGAGGGCCTGCTGTCCGGACCTCTGGTTGTCTCTATGGGGGTGCCTCAGGGTTCGATCCTCGGGCCAAAACTATTTTCTGTATACATCAATGATGTCACTCTTGCTGCAGGCAACTCTCTTATCCATGTCTATACAGATGACACCATTCTATATACTTCTGGCCCTATGTTCAACTTTCATTTCTTGGCCTCCAACGTTTGTTAACCCTATAGGCTCTCATGACGCTCTAGAGCGTCAAAAGCACTATATCTTACATGCTAGCAACTAAAGCTCAGACAAAAAGAATGAGTGGTGGCTCATCCATGTGGGTTAAACACAGCCAGAGTTATGGTGCCTCAAATTCGGTCAAGTTTTTCCTCCAAACTTTGCACACTGGTCCAGGAGCCCTGGGGGCTTGACGATAAGCAATAAAACGTTTTATTCATTATAGATAACATGCTTTTACACATAAAAAACAACAAAAAATACACACATTCTTAAGTTTTTTGGAATAAATATTTAATAATACATAAAATTCAATGACCCAGGATATTGGATTTCATTTGTCCATGTTGTAGGCACTTCACTGTAGGTCAAAGTATGACCTTTTTAGAGGCCAAAAAGTCAACTGTGTGCCAGGCGGACCTAAAACCCCTTAGACCTTCAAGGGTTAAGCTCTGGTAAAATCAAACGAATAATCTTCAACCGGTCACACTCTACACCTGCCTGCCCAACAAACATCACTACTCTACTCTAGATGTGTCTCAGCTGGAATATGTCAAAAATTACAAATACCTAGGGGTCTGGCTAGACTCCTCGCTCTCCTTCCAGACCCACATAAACCATCTCCAGTCCAAGATCAAATCTAGGATTGCCTTACTATTCCGCAACAAGGCCTCATCCACCTTTCCTGCCAAACAAGCCCTTGTGAAAATGACCATCTTCCCAATACTTGACTTCGGTGATGTTGTCTACAGAACTGCTTCAAACTCTCATCTCAAGAAATTGGATGTAGTGTATACAGTCATGAATATACACTACAGTCATGAATTAAATTACATTTTGCAAACTTCAAGCACTTGCGTTTGTGTCTTGGAGTCAGAATAAGCTTTCATCTGGCAACCCTTCCAAAGAGGCTGTGGTTGTGGACGTGGTGTCTGATGGAGCTTTTTGAAACCTGGTGACGTCAATAGCCTCCAAGTCCTGCAATTCTTTCACAGTGATTATTGGGGATCAGGTTGCTTTTCTCACCATCCTACTCCCTGTCTTGGGGGGCAAAATGCATATGCATCCTCTACCTATGAGGTTTCCAATTGTTCCATACGTTTTGACTTTTTGTATAATTGCCCTGACAGTGCTCAATTGTATATTCAATCATTTGTGGATCTTCCCCTAGCCATTACTAGACTTCTAAAGGTCTACGACCATCTTTCCCTTTGGAACAGCCAGTTCTTTTGTTTTCTTCATGGTGTTGGATGACAATGGGGTATTGCATGTGTGAACAAAATGCATTTTGCTACATGCCAAATGGCTAGCTGGTTAAGTATTTCAATGAAAGTTGCAGGAAAGTGGGTAAAACGAGAATGCCAAAGATTTACAATACTCCTGTTTAGAGGTGAGTTAAGGTTCATTCAAGGTTTTTATCATTTTCCCAGAACTGTTATTTACGCTTTGATTAAAAGTTCAAATATTTTAGTTTGCCAGCCCAATACATTCGAATGTCAGTGAAGATTTAGCCTAAAAAAGCATAAGTATGTATGAGGGAAACCACTACTGACGGGTAGGCGATGAGGCGATGTTAATCTGTGATGAGCAGTGTGACAAATTGACACTACATATACAGTAATGTAGACTACAATATTCAGTAATGTAGACTACAATATTAGGCTTACATTAGTTAACACAAATCACTAAGCTTTATTAAAGTTCAAAACACTGGTATTAAAACATGATTAAAGTATCTAATTTGTGTTATTAAAATGTAAGGCACCAAAAAAATAGTTATACATCCAAGAAACACGTGACAGAAAATGTACTGTATGTGCAGAGATATACCTTGTCATCAAAACCACTTACATTCAAATTAGCATGATTTTCATCAGCTATGTTGTTTTACTTAGTTGGAGTTTTTATTAGTATACAAAAACTCTGGACAAAAGTTGTGATGGACAATGCATTTGGATTCTGCTTGTGAGGGAAGAGGATGTCAAAATATGCATTATCATATCAGGTGGGACACCTGTTCCATGGAACTGAGAAATGGTCTCATATATTGTGTACTGATAGTTTATGTTTGTTTGTGTGATTAAACTGTAGTGGGGTTGTTCTATGTATGATGTAGGTGTATCGTAGGGGTGGCGCCTTTCCCTCATTCACCTGGTACAAGTAGGGACTGATTGTGTGTTAATTTCTTGACTACATTCAGCTGGTAGATTCATTCCCTATACGTGTTGGGGTGAACAAGAGAAAGGTGCAGTTAATTAATCGTTCATTACATGTGGTGTATCAGACTGTTTGACATTTCTGTAGTATTTTTATTTTGGACTTTCTATGGCGTGTCCTCGTCCCGTTACTTGCGAGATGTAAGTAGACATTGCATGTATATTTCTGTGTATTTCCAAGCAGATTGCTTCTTCGCGTTCTGGTCCGCGATTAAGAGCCCAGTATAGTCGCCTGAAGTTGTGCCTTGCTATATTTGTGGTTTTCATCCTATATGTATACTAGTCGGGATACTGTACAGTTGATTGATTGAACCTGCGAACGTCCTGCTGCCTGTGGTCTCCCTCCTTCCACACACACACCAACATTGTGACACTAAATGTATACTAAAACTATTTCATTAGAGCCTTTTCCTATTTTCTCTTTTTGAAATAGTTAATATTTTGGCAACCTTTTAGTTCCAAATTGTGCACAATGAGATCTGTTGTCCAACCACAGAATAGCTGTTTTTCACTAGTGTATGAAAAAGTTACAAATTAACAACTAAAAAGCTGCTAAAATTAGCACTTAAACTTGGAATTTAATGGATTCATTAAAGTGATTCTATTTATAATTATCCACATGTAAACAACCTAACACACATCAAATGTTTTTTTTTAACAGTCACTTGCAAAAGTCCTAGAATGCATTTTTAATTATTCAGATAAAAGCTCTGGAGTAACATTGGGAGACCTGAAACAATAATACAAAGTTAAGAGAACACGTGTACAATTTAGCTTGGCTATTATACATCCAATCTATTGTATACTGACAACAAAGATGCCAAGACATACAGAAGGAAGGTTGCAGTGTGGAAAAACAAACTACTGGATCAGAGAAACAGTGGCGTGTTCTTCTGTAGTATTTTTACATATTGTATTTGTTTTCAAATTGGTCGGTGCGAGCAATGATGTGGGCAGCCAGGGCCAAATTGTTTTCACTAGTCCGCCCATGCAGACACACTCCTCAACAAACAAACAAACAAACAAACAAACAAACAAACAAATAAATACCCATACACAACCATGCACAGCCGAGGGCATGAGGGGATTGATGAATAAGATGAATATTACATTCTTGGTGCAGAGGTAAAAATAAAACCACCTTGAGAGAAGGCATCTCTTTCGAGGTAGGATAAAGTTCCATGGAAGGGAGGAAAATGAAAACATTCTCAGCACACCAGCAGAGATAAATTTATTCCAGTTGAAGGCCAGGCCTATTTGGAATTATTAATCATTAGAAGTGCCTTATAAATCAAAAGATCCTTTCACTCGTATGAATGTAGGCTTTTCCAATCATTTGAAAATAATATAGAACCTAATAAGGCAACAGCATATTAAATATCAATAGTAAAAACACTTACAGTTTATTCTGTTTATATAGTAATTGCTTTTGAAGATGTGCCCTCAATGCAATTAGAACTCACGATCCCTTGATTATTGCCTTTACATTTTTCCACAATGCATCCACTTCTTTGTGAACAACTCATGTTCCCTGTGTTCATATACTCTTGGACTAACACTCTCATTTTAATGCCAACTAGTGTGTGGTCAAATACCTCTATTTTCAGATAATCCAACCAGTGACAACAATGCAAGAATAGAAAGATCATTGGATCTACTGTAAAATATGGTGTTGGATGTTTAAAGCTTCTACTGATCCTGGGACCCGAGTGCATTATGAACATACTTTCAATAATTATTGTAAATGTTCAATAATTTATTGTAATCTGAGAGAACTAGCTACAAAGCTAAAAAGTTGTATGTAAAACAGGGTAACACTTTATTTAACGCCCATATGCATAATGCATTATAAAGCATTTGATGTTATGTTGGTTTAGGAGCATCCATTATGATGTCCTGTTTATGGCAAGGTTGTTGGGATTGTCTCCTAATGTAAAGAATTGAGGGCAGGGATACCGTTCCATATGGCATTCCAGGTGTTATCATTGTGCTTCTCCTTGAGGGTTGTGATGACTGAGTGTGCAAGATCTGTGGCAGATTCTAGCAACATATTATTATCAGTACACATTCTATTCATTGTCCCTAATTAAATGCTAGGTGTTTTGATTTGTATTGCTAAATGGTGCACGTGTTCTTTAATGGTAGCCATGATCTAGCTGTTTTTATGGTGCTCAATGGTTTATAGCTACAGATAAGCTGCTTTCCGACCAATCAGTTACAGTAACATAGTTATAGGAGCAGTCCCCTTCTAAACAGTTCTACTAACTACTCTCCCCCAAAACCGGTTTTGCTATTTGCATTTGCACTGGTCAAGTGGCCATAGGAACTGGTAGGAGGTATAAAGGAGTGACGCAAGCAACGCAACGATCTTTCATAGAGCCGTCACTAGACTTTAGCATAGCGCCACATACAACAACATTTCACAGTTGAATGTTTGTAACACTGGGTGTATGATGTATGCGGGTGATCTGGTTGTTTTCAGCCCAAGTAGTGCTGGGTTCCATCTGCGGCTAGCTGTTTGTTTGTTCAGATTACAGGGCTGAAAACAACATCCAATACAATTCAATAAAAGGGTGTTGATATGTCCTCATAACGGAGTTTGAACGGCGGCATTTAAAAACTAGGCTGGAGTCATAGAAATGGAAACACAGAAGACAAAGGCTCTAGCGTAATATGTAATATGATAGACGAGCAGAGCAAAAGGCAAACGACAGGCGTTAATTATAAATTGGACAAATCAAAGTAGACTTAGGAAAAGGGAAATACCCTGCTCTGAAGTAGGAGCTGAAAGAGTTACGGGAACTGCGGTTCGAGGAACTAAATAATCCCAAAATATCTCCTGTCGAATACAAAAAAAGGGTTATAGGAATGTTATGTTCTAGGAACTGCAAAAATCCCTCCGGTTGGAAAGTGGCTATATATTGCTTTTGTTTTTTAGTGCAAGCACAAAAAAATCTTCTTTTTGTACTTATAATAAAGATGTGATATTATCTTGTTATTATATATAGTATACTTACCTAGGTTACACTTACCTAGCACTTCTTACCTCATGACTGTTAGTCAATGTATATTCTAATTATGACCCTTTTTAAATAAATAGGCACGGTTTGATGGATATATTGAAACTCCTACCCAGGATGGCGAGCCAAACCAGAACTTCGGACATCTAAAACCTAATAATTGCATGCAGAACACTATGTTTTTTCTTCCTTCCCCCACCGCAGAAAAATAAATCAAAGGACAATTTCTTTTTGGTCATTGATCCAATTGCTGAACTCAAGAGTTTGGTATGACTGAGAAATGAACTCCAACCACTCAAAATATGATTATTTTTTCTCATTCTTCCAGGTATCTACAAGTACCTATGCCACTCAAGGATGCTTTAGCCACATCTTACCCCTGCTGACTTGCTTGTGTCATAACACGCAAAAATGAATTGTAGCAGTGGAAAACGCTCATTCAAGATTCTGGGAAAATGCAGCATTGCTGAAGTAACGGATGAAGGCATTTTCAAACTGCACAACACAATAAAACGGTCAAGAAAACAGGGTTGTTTTTAAGTCCCCAGTGACACAACTTCAGGTTTAAGAATGAAATAATTAGCATGACAGCCAAACGTCCCTGCGCAATGTGCTTTATTTGCTTGCCAAGCACACTGAAAAGTCCAGTTTTTTATGATGTTCTTTGGAATTCTGTTTTTTTTATAACTTCTTTCATATATTCAAAGTTAGAGAAAAGGCAGGCCAAATAATTTGATCTGCTAAATAGCTAACTATCTTTGCACAGAGTTTAACTAAATTATTTACTATCAACCTGTTACTGGTAACTTTATTTTATCTATCATGATTTACCCATGTAAATTCTTAACATTGCCTCTGAACTAATTTGTGGATAACAGATTTAGTGAGGGAGATCAGGTAATGTAATTACATACACAACACCAATCAGCACATCAGTGGTTTCAAACTGAGCTAGTGAGGAAATGAGGAAATGCACTTTCTCATCCATATCCTAAAAACACATCTCAAGTGCAAGCGCACTCTGCTCAAATCATCAGTAATAATTAACACACTTCCTGTAAAGTGTTTTTGCAACGTGTTGTCATCGCAATGCGTGAGTATCCGTAGACAGACTTATGGATATGGCCAGTCATATTTAGGGTGAATCCCATTTCTCTGTCTTACCCCTTCCCCTACCCCTTCATCTTAACCTTAGCCCTTGTCCCTCGAAACCGAGTGGTAAGGGATAGGGATGAAAACATACCCCTAAAAATGAGACACCGCTTGGTTACTGTTGCGTTATCATACATCGTCGCTAGCTGGCTGATACATCACAAAATACAACACAAAAGTGTTGATCACAAACTTAAAGATATCAAACGAAATCCGCTGCTAATGTAGTTTAGTTAAAACTGTAGACATGCATGGTGTCCATTTAAGGCTAGTCATTGAAATGCGGGAATGTTGTTCACATCAGCAATGTAACGAAACTAGCGATTTTTAAAAACGTTTCAATTAAGAACATGGTTGCAAATATATTACTTTGTAAAGCACAAAACAAGTCTGTCGTAATTTCTAAGTCAATTATTTAAGCCGAAAATACTTTTTTTGATTCTCTTGATGATCTGGCTGCAATTGTTTCCGGTTGCGCAGTGTATTCTGGGTACCCCTTGGTTTCAAGTAAGCTCTCCAAAATGCTTGGTTTTAAGGGGTATCCACCCCTTACCCTTAGCCCTACCCCTAGATCAAAATGAGAATTGGGATAGCCCTTACTCTCACACGAACGCGCAAAACTAAGGGGAAGGGTTAAGGGGTAAGACAGAGAAAAGGGATTCACCCTTAAACTCAATTCTGGAAACATACTAGGTTATTGAGGTTAAGTTTAGGGTTAAGGGTAGGTTATTTCATAAATGTATCAGGCTTTCTGTTTCCATTACTCTGGAAATGTACACACAAAATCCTATTTTGTACTAGAAGACAATCTCAACATTATCTGTTTAGCAATAAAGTAACAGCTATATTGTAGTAACAGATATTATATATATGGAAGCCAATATTGGATTATCAATTTAGTTTGTAATTGCCCAGACATCAGTCATAACAGTCAATTTAATTTAGAAAATGTTAATAATAATTATAGGGCTTTAGGTAAAAAGAAAGAAAACAAAGATCGCATCCAAATCAAAACTGGTATGATAAACATTCTGGCATGATAATCACACAAATTTATAGCATACACTGGTAATATCTTGTAGTACTAGTCAAGTGTTAAGAGTTCTTTAGTCTTAATCCCTGCCCCAACTACTCTCTCTTTCACTGCAGTAAGTTATATTGTTTATGCAATAGTTATTATGGATTCCTTAATGCATGATAGAAGATTGTTTATACCAAAAAACTGTTAAACATCAGACATAATGTATAAACCTATTACAGGACAAAGCATCATCTTAGTGTACAATCCTGTCCTGCCCCAAGTGAAAGAACTGAGCTTCCATCCACCACCATCCATCCATTATACGTCGGTCCGGTACTTGTACTCCTTAGATAAACCTGTCGCAATTCCCCATCAATAATTTGTCAGAAAAGAGTCAACCAGTCCACAGTCATCCTCAAGACACTGACTGTACACCACTACTCTGCACTGTAGAGCCTCCAAATTCCCTTTAGCCTATCCCTCACCCCACCCTTTCATTAACCTTCTTTTCTACAGTACTTCTCTGACTCTCAGTCAGAAATAGGAAAGAAAGATTTTCCAGCAGCCATATCAAGCCTCCCATCTCAAGGCAAATTGCCTCATAATTAATTTAGTGTGAAGTGTGTAAGTTTGAGTGCTACAGCAAACCCAACACCTGAGTGTAGCAACCCCAAACATGTGGTTGCAACCACACAACTTGTGTATTCATACAGTGTTAAACACATTCTGATTATTCTGGTGAAAATAACATCAATTTATTATTGATTTCCATGCCTATATACAAAATTCCACACAGCCATTCTCAGTCTCTTTGAAGTTAACATTTTACATTTTAGTAATTTAGCAGACACTTATTTTTTGTCTGCATCAGAGCCAGTTTTTTAGAGGATGAAGAGCAGGGAACAATTCTTTACAATTATGTAAAATAAAAAAAATTCATGACTTTTATTTATACTAGTTAACATAAATATACAAAGTCTATACCAAATAACTCATTAAAACATAGGATAGTCTACAGTAATATTAAAAGCATTCTCAGGCTACGATATGGCTAGAAGAGTTATTAAGATTTATATCCACTACCACAGCCTTCAAGTCAAGGACTGCATACATTTTCCGGCACCAGCAATATCAAGCCTCCACTATTTTCCCTCTCAAGGCAAATTGCCTCATAATTAATTTAGCTTGAAGTGTGTAAGTTACAGTTTTGCTTGGTGCCACAGCAAACACTAACCACACCACCTGAGACCAATGACCTTTAAGCATGTGATAGCAAAGACACGGCTTATGTATTCGTAGAGTGTGTAACCAATTCTGTCAGCAGATTACTCTGGTGAAGGAATTATCTATGCATTATTCATCACTAATGGCTATATACATTTATTCCACATAGACATTCTCAGTCTCTTTGAAGTTAACGTTTTATTAATTTAGCAGATGCTCTTATCTAAAGCAATTAGCATTAAGTGGCTTGCTCCAAGGCACATGAACAGATCTTCCTTCCTACCTTGCTGGCATGGAGAGTCGAACCAGTGACTGCTGTATTATTCAGTCTAATCGCTAGGGTGCCACCCATACATTCATTCCCCCTTGGTTATAAACTACCTCAGTCCTTTGTTGCAGCTGGTGATACTCCTGGTTTCTGACCACTCTTGGGTGTATCTCAGGGGACATGTCGGATGTCAATTGAAGAAGCTGTGTATAGATCGTGGAAGTCATTGGGTGTGTTGGTATATCAATCTAAATGTGTTTGTTTTTTTGCCTTGAAGATACATGGCTGAGATGCATGATTAAGTCAGAAATAGAGTATATCCAATTAACTACACCAAACAATAAAGTGAATATCAAATCACCTGGCAAATCATGATGGAAGACAAAAAGACTAAAACAACAGAGTCTGGGGAGATATAATGTCAGTTTGCTCAGCAGGTGTGCTGCTACGAACAGCTCATTTGGGATTGACAATGTGTCGATTCTGCGGCAAACGTTGGGCACGTAGCTGTTCCCCAACCAGTGTGAATTGGGAATTAATCAGGAATTCAATGAACAAGGAAATTGGGAATAATAAGAGTGGAGTGCTTGTAGATTGGAATGCCGACAGTCTCAGTGGCTTTGCCTCATTCCCCCATTGTGCTACAATCTCTTCTATTTGATGGTTTACCTTCAAGCTGCCCCCCGCCTGTTTGCTGATATCTACGTTTTACAGAGCCATAAAGTGCTTTCTAAGTCTCCCTCCGCTGAGTATCTAATCGCTTTAACTCACCAGGGTCGGGCAGTTCAACGCCACAGCATCAGAGAAGCCCCCACTGAGCATCATTAGAAATCATGAAGGCATCACACACAGGATGTACACTGGAGAAAGATTATCACTTCCTCACACACATACATTTTTTTTCTATCTTTGTGGGGTGCTGAATTTTGACCTAAACATCCATGTTTCCTATTTTCTAGCAATAAACCTAACCCTTACCCTAACCTTAACCTCAGTAATCTGACCTTAGTGCCTAAATACAACCTTGGAATAATGCCTAACCCTAACCCTAATCGTTAATGCCTAAACCTAATTGTAACCCCAATTCTAACATTATGCCCAATAGTAAGGTTTTCCCTAAACCTAACCCCTGAGCCTTACAGTAAATTGCAATACCCCTTGTGGGGCCATCCCCACCAAGTACAATTTGTCCCCACAAGGTCTACTTTTACACCTTTTTGTCACCAAAATTTCAGGTCCCACAACTATACATAAACAAGGGCAAACCCACGCATACACAGACACACACACACACCCTGGAACAAACCACAAACAGTTTTCTGTTCTAGCAGACATTGCATTGCAGTTTGTCAATTCTTGACCTTAAAAAAAAGAAAACATGCCTAAAATCACTACCCCACGATGCCAGAGGCTTCTAGCAGCCTCACTTTCAAAATCAATAATGTAAATTTAAATCAATACCTTTACTTTTTGCACTTGTCCCATTTCTTTTCTAATAGAACTGAATGAAATGTTCCTTTGGGAAACAGAACAGGAACAACAAAACTCTGGTGATTGTGTGGGGAGTAATGGGATGCAGATAATATCGGTAGTATTTTTGTCATCATTGTATAAAAAAATGAAAGGAGAAAAGAATTGGAGAGCAGGTGTCAGAAATACAGTCCGGCAGAAAAATACATGTTTGGGAGCTGACTGTAAGATTTTATCTAGCCTCTCTCCAGGTGGCTAAGTAGACAAACCACAGGCATGTTGGGGGGGAGGATATGAAAGCATACCTTCCAATCCTCGCTTTGTAACTGCGGGGAAGGGGAAAGGGGATTTGAAGACAGAATTGTCATGGCTGATGTTGGTGTGGCTAGAGAACATGTGAGGGCACACTCCTACACTGTGTTTTACACTCCGATAGATTTCAGCAACATTTTCGAGTCCGCTCGAGCACAGCTCGGGATGTGACACAATTGTAGTAAGAATTCCACACGACCTTGTCACAATGTCCCCGGTATATGTGGGTTTAGTTAAGTTTAGGTTGTTAATTTTTAGTTCAGTGTTTCATGTCTTTCGTTTTTTCTCTCCTGTGTGTTCTGTTCTGTTTTGATTCCGTTTCCTGCTTTCAGTTCACATGACACTGTCACATGTTTTAGTTACCCTATCAGTTTTGTTGATTAGTTCCCAGCTGCACACCCTTTCCTCATTAGGGAACAAAAATGTTTTCTGCCCCCATTTATCATGAGCTGAACTCAAATATCGAAGACTTCTCCTTTGCCAAGATAATCCATCCACCTCACAGGTGTGGCATATCAAGATGCTGATTAGACAGCATGATTATTGCACAGGCGTGCCTTAGGCTGGCCTCAATAAAAAGGCCACTCTAAAATGTGCAGTTTTATCACACAGCACAATGCTACAGATGTTGCAAGTTTTGAGGGTGCAAAACTGACAACTCCTACACAGTGATTTAAAGACACAACAGGTGGATTCAGCACCATGAATGACAAACAATTCTGTAGGTTGCAGAGCTGGCCCTGGTGCTGAATCCACATGTTGTGTCTTTAAATCACTGTGTCTGAGTTTTCAGTTTTGCTCCCTCAAAACTTGTGACATCTGTGGCATTGTGCTGTGTGATGAAACTGCACATTTTAGAGTGGGCTTTTATTTTACAATAAACATTGATTTGCATTACAATTATACACTTTTAGCTTTAGTTTTTGTTTTATATTTCAATACAATAAATCACAGCCATTGCTGGCCTTGGCTAGTCTAGCCTCTTTTTTCATCAACAATATAGAAGATTATACTGCAATTATGTGTGGTATCTGCTAAATGGGAACATTTCTCAAATGCTCCGAACACTGCTTCATTGAAGGGCAAACTTTTATGTGAAAACTGCAAACTCATTACCGAACTGCAAGAAAATGTTAAACACTTAAAAGAGCAGCTTCGGGAAAAGGATGAACTTATTTTAACATTACCTGGTCAACAGTAACAATTAATCACCCTTAAATCCACATTGGGAAACTTTGAGGAATTCCCTCCATTGGGGAAAATGGCCTCTACTCTGATGATAAACACCTGGTCAAATGTTATTTCACCCAAAAATAAGATTGGAATAATGTTTTGTCTTCCGTCTCCAGTCCGAGAAGTTTCAAATCCACTTCCACTCCTCAACAGTTTTGCAATACTTGCTACTCCTGAGAAAAAAAGAGGCTTAAGTTGTGGATTTTATTCATCACCGGTCTTCATTTAATCGTAGGAGGCAAGCAGGATTTAAATAAGCCATGGTGATCGGAAGTTCGATGGTGAGAGATATAAGGGTGCCTGGTGCTGATACACTGCTATCCTGGTGCAGGAGTGGAGGACGTCTCTAATAGAATACCTGAGATTCTTCGGCACTATACCAATATTGAATCACTAGTTTGTTTTAATGACATTAAAAAGCACAGTACTGAAGAGCTGAAATCTGACTTCATTGAGCTGGTTGGCTGCCTACAAGTGTCCTCAAAATGACCGGTCCGGGCCGCTCCCCCCCTTCAGAAGTTATTTAGTAGACTGTTTTCTCTTCAGATCTGGCTTCAAGCCACCTGCAAAGCAAATGGAGTTCCATCCGTGGATAACTTTGATTCCTTCTGGATATGCAATATGCAATTTAAAGGTGATGGAATACACCCAAATCCTCGGAGTGAAGGGATTCTGCCAGAGCATTATAAAATGGCCTTGAGTCAATGACTGGAATCTTGCTACATCAAGGTAAAAAATGTGAATCTTCCTGAGTGCTTTTTAAGTCTGTCTGGTTTCTGTTCTGTTAGGCAGTTCTCTGTTATGGAGGATCTTTTGAACACTTGTAAAGCCTTCTTTAGCATTTCACCTCAGGTTACACAGATCTGAGTTTGGGTCACAGGCCAAGTGTGTCAAACATTGGAAACGTAATAACAGTATGCACTCGGTGTGTAGCTAAGCACAACCTAACAGCACAATATCCTGACATGAAATTTAAAACTGTGGGTAGGACACCAGTTTGTAAGCAGTTTATTTCAAAGACCCTTCAAGATAAACTCCGATAGATTTAATCTTTACTAACAACCCTCATAAATACCCTCTCAGTAATGTCTTTGCTATGGACCTTAGTGATAACTCCCCCATAGTCTGTGTTAAAAATATAAAAATACAAAATTAATTAAAACCAAACCCGCCTCATTACAAAAGGGAATTTGGAAAAACTGGATAAAAAAGGGTTTCTCCATGATCTTTATTACTCTATTTTACCATGTGTTCATAGTATCTCAGAGGTGGAAATTACTTTTGAAAAGTTTTCAAGTATTTTTTATCCAGTTGCAGAGCTCCTACGAAGACATAGAATTAAAGACAGGGTAAACCCATGGTTCACCACAGAACTCTCAGAACTATATCAGATAAGAAATAAAGCCAGGTCAAAGGCCAGACACAATGGTCTTGCTGGTGACTGGCTAATATTTAAGCAACTCAGAAACCACTGTACTGTACCATATCTGTAAAAAAGGCAAAATCAAGTTGTTTCAATACAATTTCAAGCAGTCACGGTGATCCAACTAAATTCTGCAAGGCTAAAAAAATACCTAAAACAAAGTTGCCTCTCTGCCTAATATGATTCAATTTCATTCTAAAATAGTACCTGACAAAATTGAAGTTTGTGATGCCTTTAATCAACATTTTATTACAGCTGGCAATTTATTTTTAAGGTGGAGATGGCAATGACATAAAGCTCCCAGAAAGAATTGTGAAGCCAATACCATGTTGAGACGGAAGCCAGTTCTCAATGGTTACGGAGGACATTTTTAAAACCCTTTTAATTATTGACATAAAAACTGCTGCTGGGGCAGATGATCTTAATCATTATTATTGCTGAGCCACTTGCTCACATTGTTAACTTATACATTTTAACAGGTATTAATCCCAAAGTATGGAAGACCACTGTAGTACTTCCACTTTTGAAATGAAGTGATCCCAGTGATTTATACAATTATAGACCCATTTCCAGGCTTTCTTGTCTTGTGAAAATATTTTAGAAAATGATTAACCAGCAGTTGCGCTCCTTTTTAGATAAACATTGTATATTGAATGCATATCAGTCTGGATTTAGACCAGGGCTTAATAACACCTCCACTGCTACTCTGGTACTGGATGACATTATAAGTGTTATGGATAAAAGGAAGCATTGTGCAGCTTTGTTTATTGATTAATCTAAGGCTTTCGACACTGTGGATCAGCTATTACACAAGACTCTTGCTAGTCCTGCCCTTAATAAACCGGCCTCTCAATTATCCATCTCTCTTCCTGCAGTACATAATGCAACAACCAGATACGTGCAGTACCATCGTAATTCTAGTTAAGCGATTGCTTGACAAAATCTTCAGTAAAGTAAATAAAAATGTCTATCACTGTTTCCCGACTACACTCTAAACATTGCAATTAAGTGATATGAATTCAAAGCTACCTCTTCCTCAATAAATAGTTTACCTACTGATATAAGCTGTATGGTAAAAGTGCAGATGTATCCTTATGTGCTATAACCAATGTTGCCATGTCTGAGTCTATTTCCTTTGGGAGCACTATCTGCATATGAAAAGTGTTTCTAATGAAAAAATAAAAGTTAAGAAATTAAGATAATATGGTAAAAAAATAGGTTAAATGTGCACTTAATTATAGAGCACAGTATTGTGAAAATATGTCAACTCGGTTGTACGTAAAGAAATTGGGCTAGTTGAAAGCATATTCACTTGTTTTAGCCGTGACATTTTTGATGCACCTGGCAACCTTGGCTGCAAGCAGCACTTTTTCCAGGTCTGTAGACTCACAGCTGTCAGCGGTGTGAGTAGAGTAACTTATCTCGAAATAAACCATATAATGAATTTCTGGAAAGTTAAACAAGGAAACTATTGGAAAAACAAGGTAAAACTTTTTTTCTGTACAAACGTAATTATTGTATCTACTGATTAGTTTCATAACTATCCTGCACAAATATAATGAACAAAGCTCTCAGTTAGAAACAAAGCTTTGGTTTCTGCTGTGCATGTTTCATTGATTGCATCCTAGCTGTGCAAGTCAGTCTCAAAATACTTAGGGCCAGACCAAAAACATCCAGAGCTAAAGCGCTGATGATTGTTTTGTAACAGGTATGTAGGTGTACTGTGGTTTTTGCGTTGTGTTTCACTTTTTTGACATTCATTCTATTACCTCAAAACTTGCCAGATGCTTCTCCCTCTTGCGCACACATACTTTTGGTCAATAAAGCTCTTTTTAGACAAAAATGTCCTCCACCATTTAAATTACATGGGGTATAATGGAATGTCTGTCTGTATATTTGTGTGTTTTTGCATTTGTTCACTTGTGTCAGCAACGATTTCTCTGTCCCTACTTAACGATTTCTCTGTCCCTACTTAACGATTTCTCTGTCCCTACTTAACGATTTCTCTGTCCCTACTTAACGATTTCTCTGTCCCTACTTAACGATTTCTCTGTCCCTACTTAACGATTTCTCTGTCCCTACTTAACGATTTCTCTGTCCCTACTTAACGATTTCTCTGTCCCTACTTAACATTTTTTGATAAAAAAGGATGATGTGTCTTACTCTTGACAACCAGCATTTTCAAAATTATACCAATTGGCACATGCTGAGACCTACAAATTATTGTGCTTGGAAGTGTATACAAAATTCACTGCCCAATACCAGTCTACCAAATATAGCGAGATTTGTACCAATTTAGACTATACTGTTTATATGTGTTAATATAGGAACTCTATAGTTTACTTCTGTCATGGTTTTAAGGAGGCCGTGCCATGTGTAGGTGTGCACTGTATGATTGGTTAGGTTTCTGTTCTCCACCTTAACGCACACCGTTTTTTGTCATTCATTAGTTGATTTGTTAGTTTGTTACACCTGGGTTTCTTTCTTTGTATTAAAAGCCACTCTGTGTTCAGGTTACTTTGTGGGTCATTGTTGTATGTTATGATTTGGATCCCTGTAATGTAGTGTAATATTTGAATATAGAAAAGTATATTGAACGAATTATATTGTATGTGCGTTTTGCCCCTTGTGGCTTATTATACTTTTGAGAAGGCTTTTTACGCACTGAAATAAACTATGTTTATTTTGAATTGATCAACATTTGCGCCTGTCTCTTCTCACACCACACACACAAGTTGTGACAACCTCTAAACAACTTTGTATAATTTACAAAAATGCATATCCCCAAATAATCTCATTACGAATGATTGCAATGTTTTTTGTTATGCTCTGCTATTAAATTTGGTTCTGTAATGTAGCACATAATGATACTTGGGTGAAATGTACATTTCACTCTTGAAAGCTGACATTTTCAAAATTATATTGATTGATGTAAGCATACAGTACAGTAGATGAACACATCCATTAACATGCATCCTTCAAGTTTGTATTTGGTATAGGGTGCTGACACTTTTAAGCATGTATTTGAATGGACATTCATGAAAATGTGAATAACTACACAGATCTTCATAGCAAAGGGTTTAAACAATGTTTTTTCATACTTGTTAAATGAACCATAACAATTAATGAACATGCACCTGTGGAACGTTCGTTAAGACACTAACCGCTGTCCTGTAACAAAACAGTCAAATTCATTTATTTGACTGAAATGACAGTGTAAATGCATATATAAATTGTATTCCTGATGCTTCTTGTCATCGAGATCCAGCATTTTACCAGAATGTTCCTGTCTGGCTCTGAGGGGCAGTACAATATTTGATAGGGACAACATGTCCACGGTTGACTTGCATCTTATATGAGAGTCAGGCGCTTAAACAAATATAATAATACAAGTAAAAAAAGGCTAAATTAAAATAAATAATTTCGGAAATCAACAATGGACAATAAATAACAGTAATATTCAGAGACAAAATGAGACTAATATTTTACTCTGTGTCTAAAAACTCCCAAAGTACCAAAAAACAACAACATTTATAAAGTTTTCTTGGGCCGGCTGTTCCTAGATGCTAGGAAAATAAGGGCTGGTTGTAACCTTTGGAGCAAGTTTGGAGCAACTAAACTAAAGGGCAGTGCCAGAAGATCGTAGATTGAAAGTGTATTTTAGGCGTGTCTGATTCAGTGTACTGGTGTACTGTGACAGAATGAGTCTGGTGCCAGCCTGGCTGTATGAAGTGATATGTCTGAGGGATGGTGGTGTTTGTTGACTACAGAGTGCACAGGAAGGGCTTCTGGCTGTTGGCTGGCTGGTCATGGAATACTGAAGGAGCCCGTTTGACCTTAGTTCAGAAGTAGAGGAGCTAGGAAGGGGAATGGAGAGCGGGGACGAGATGGAATAGAGAGCAATGCTGCTTGCCCTCTATCTCCTAATGCTTTAGCACAAAGACTAGGAGACAGCACAGTGTAGTGGAAGTTTAAAGTGTTTACAGGACAGATATGCAGATATTAAGGGCTTTCAACCTGGTTGGCTACCCCACACCTATTCCTTCCCGGAGTTGCTTCTTTAGAGACGCAAATACAGAGGATGCAGGGAGGTGTGAAGCATCACCCCTCTTCCTTGAAGACACAGCCTGAATGTAAAGACCAACGGAACACCTAATGTAAAATACCAGCCAATGGACCAAATAGT
>JACXGM010011100.1:0-25438 GCA_016801145.1 Umbra pygmaea | reverse complement strand
ATGTTTTTATTGATGCAAATTTCTCTATGCTTTTTATGCTTTCAATTTAACTATTTGTCTTTTACTGATGTAAATGTTTTTATTGATGCAAATTTCTTCCACCTTATTTGACTTTATTGATGTAAAGCACTTTGAGCTGCATTCCTTGTATGAAAGGTGCTATATAAATAAAGGTTATTATTATTATTATTATTATATTGTACTGTGTCATCAGTATCGAAAATAAATCTAAAATTAAAACTTGAGGGATCAATAAGGGACTCAAAATGTGGAACCCATTTGATTACAAATAGCGTGGGTTGTAGCTTATCTTTCTCACTTTCTGTCTCGCACGTCCTCTTTCTCACACTCAGGCGGAGCGCCAGTGCGCAACCACAGCTGGCGGAAACACAACCACCCCTTCACCCTGGCCTTCCTGGAGGAAGTTCTGCGCTGCGTTGGCATGAATGAGGTTCACAAGGGAATCACCCTCTTCCTGGAAACCATCGCCAAGCAACCGGGCACACCCAAGATACAAAGGTGAGAACAGGAAATGGCCCCTGAATGATCAATCGTTGACTAAATGGTTTGAGGTAATGTTGGTTATTATGTTCTACTTTGTGTTATTTATCCAGGAGCCTATACAGAGAGATGCTCTTCTTGACAGTGGCAGCCATGGGGAGGGATCACGTGGGTAAGCAGTCTTACCAACTTTGAACAATAACAGTTGCAGTGAAGACACAATCTTTTGCAGATGCATTCATTTCATAGTTTCATACCAACCAGCTTATTGCACCATTCTCTTTTTTAGCTGGGTTTGATAAAAAATACCAGGCTGCATACCATAGACTAAGTGGCACATGGGGTCACGAAGAGGTCCGCAGAAAGCGAGCCCAACCTCCTAGCCCAAAGGCAGTGGACTGCAGACGGAGCTTCCTGTTATCCCTTGAGTGTTGATTCCAGCCTCCATCCTCTGCCTACTCCATACCAGATCCACCCCGCTGCTGCTGCCACCGCCGTCTGGAATGTTGATACCCGGCCACCAAGATAAAGTCAGGAGGAAATATGTTTGTGAACATAGAGAATACTGCCTTTACATTTGGAAGTCCGCTCTGCTGCTCCTTAGAAAAGCCTGGCCGCCCTGCTGAAGCTCCAGTCTGTGCCACTATACCTCAATGTTTGTGAAAATTGTGTTTCCATCTGTATTACATTGTGAAACTGATCCTGGGACAGTTTTCTCAACATTATCCCGTGCGCATATCCCGATAGGTCGGCTACATTGATGGTTGGACCCGGCAAACTTACCACCGCTCGGACTTTGCTTATTGCTCTTATACGTGGCATCTGTCTCACCAATAGAGGTTTTACTGGTTTTTAGGTCATAAACCATATACTTTGTATGTATGCAACATATGAGGCATATTATTGACCTGCAATCTATGCATTCATTGTGAAGATATTGTAGAAATTTCCACTGCATAGTTCTCAGACAGAAAATGGGAGATGTCCAGTGATCCCTTCGTGTGGTAGGAACAATCGATATCAACAAACTTAAGCTCCTACGCTACTTTGCAAGAGTTTGTGATGTCAAACAGTCAAAATCTTTTCCTCTTTTCCCTCCTTTTGGATTTAATTCTGTCCAAATCCCGTTGTGGTGGTGAAATGTTTGGTGTGAGACCGCAGCAGCAACGCTCAACATCTCTCAGTATGGTTTACTCGGGGCAAAGGTGACTTTGGGAGAGGATGACGAGGGGATGATGTCAACGTGGAAAGAAGGAGTCGTCTCTGGGATAATGTATCCTATTGTTTACAAAAGCACATGACAAGACTTCAAAACTGTTTTATCCTTGTGCATTTGGAAACAGCAATGTGAATTTTGGATGAATATAACTAATAACTAACTGAAGGAGAGTATAAGTGGTAACGGGTGTTGAGAGTCAATGGGAAACCTTCAATCCTGCACCACAACATTACAACCAGCAATTGTTTTTATTCCTTAATTTTTAAAAGGTGTTCATTAACAATGCAACTTGGTAGAAAACAAGAAGGAATATCTGGAAAGGGAAGTTACATTTACCAGACAGTATAATATAAAGGAACGGGGCAATTCCATGCAAGATGGGCTGCAAATATTTTTGATACTGATAACAAAGATGTGGGAAAACCAAGGACCGAGGACTGTATATCATTTTAGGTAGTAGTCAAATATGAAATATATTTTGGCTGGTTTAAAAAACCACTTTAGCCTAGAACTACTGTAGATCAAAAGTATTTAGAAATTATTATGAATCTACATGCAAATTCTTCCAAAACACAAAATTGATTTTGACAAAAAATATAAAAAGAAAATAATGTACAGTCACTGCCTCGTCTATGGGATCCCACAGCTCAAATAGAAGACGGTGCAGTTGTCCAGTACTTTCCAGGGTTGGGGAGGTAGTCTTTAATTAGCTTGCCTTGACTCTTTGTCACTCTTGTTGTGACTTGGACACCTGTGAGCTCAATCTAGATGAAAGTGTGAAAAATGCATTCAGATTCCGGTCTATACTGCCAGGTTCATCGAACAGCAGTGGCATTGGATAAGCTTTGAAAGACACAACTCCACGTAGATTATCCCAAGTCCACTGAGAGTTGAGTAGAATTTTAACTATAAATTTGATATCCCCAAATTAGTAAATGTAAAGAAATAGTAATATAATAACCAATCCCAGGTCTATGCTTTTGAATTGAATTTCACAATCCCTATTGGTCTTCAAGCCAAATCCTTTCCTATTGTTCTGGCAATTCTCATTTTCAAACTTGGAATTTCATGGCTGAGATATTATGGTAATCAAAATATTGTACACATATGAATAACCTATTACACATAGTATGTATTGCAAATGTAAGATGTTACCAACAACCTACTTCCTAACGACAATTAAATGTGATATTTTCCAGAACAATCTGAGATACCAAAAATATTTTTGGGCCATGGATACTCATAATGATTGCAATGGAACCTGGTTGATATTTGAGTAATCTACGACCTGTCATCACAATGCATTGTAGT
Source organism: Umbra pygmaea (assembly GCA_016801145.1). Lineage (NCBI taxonomy): Eukaryota > Metazoa > Chordata > Actinopteri > Esociformes > Umbridae > Umbra > Umbra pygmaea. Next base: position 22,407 of record JACXGM010011100.1, on the reverse strand, counting down.
CACACATCCTTTTTATTCTGCATAGTTCTTCACCACACTTGTTTTTGCAGTTGTGGATTTAGACATGCAGCATGGATTAAAAATGTGGCAGAGATTAACATTAAAACTATTACATGAAAACTATAACATGAAAACTATTAACAATTGACTAGAGTTAATGAGAGGAAGTTAACTAGGCTGCTTCACTGTGGAGTCCATATTTACAGTACCTACTTCTTTTTTGTGTACAGTGTGTGAGGCATTTTCGCTCTAATTTCAACCCGTTATTTGTGGTTCAGCTTTGTATATCAGAACAATATAGTATCAGGGGTCACCAACCCTGGTCCTGGAGAGCTATTGTCCTGATCGTTTTCACTCCAACTCTAATCTATCACACCTGATTCTAATAATTAGCTGGTTGATAAGCTGAATGAGGCTACATTATGTGTGGTTGGAGTGAAAACCTACAGGGTGGCAGCTCTCCAGGACCAGGGTTGGTGACCCCTGCAGTATATTGTTTGCACAATGAAAGAATATAGGAGTTTGAATTTTCTTAACATTTCAAATAATATTGTGCACTGTTAAATGCTCTGTCACTTTCAGTTGTTGCTTTTTAGCAGTGTTGTATAGTAGAGTCATGAGGGAATACCTTGTGTGCTGCCTTTCTTTAAAGATGGCATGAGGGTAATGAATGTTCCAGCTGGGAACTAAAGCTGTTTCGCAAACTGTTTCCTCCTTGACTGTAGAAAGTGGCCATTTTGTTTAAACATTATCGGGAGGTGAAGATTTGTAACATTATCATGTTTTAGTCTTAACCTGAAGGTGAGTAAGTTATTTTTAATAGCACTGCTATTGTTATGTGTTTACCCATATACCACTGATGTACAAGGGAGAGATTGTTTTAGCTGCATCCAGAGTAAACAGATGCTGACCAGAAAGCGTGAGTATTCAAAACCACTAGAGGGCAGTAGGACACACCGAGTCCAGTACTATATCATTGGTAAGGGTAATACTCAAAAGATAACCCTGGCCTTCATGTTAAAACCTCTTCAGCAATAACATGGTGGATCATGGTGGAAACCAGTTTGATTAATAACCTTTGTGTGGTGATGACATGAAGGATATCTGATCGAAAATGCTCTTTATTGTGACTGCCTAGTGAAAATCCCATTTCACTTTTTAAAATGAGAATTCTGTTAAATAACACATGAATAATGTTAACATGTCCCATACATCTAATTGTGTCTAAACATATTTGAGAAGAAAATGCTCAGGTACTACGTTGAAGGAGAAGCTGTCTAAGCTAACCAATGAACATTACTATTGTTAATGACCAGCCTGTATGCACATAAACTTACAACACAAGAGAACTGCTTTTGAACAAATGTAAGTACCATTAGGGAAAGGGGAATTTCCAGTGAAATACTGTAACGTATTCTACTTATTTTAACACTGGGCAGATCTTTTAATACACGCAACTGCGTTATCGGCATTATGGTCTCAAATTACACACTATTTTACACTGGTCAAAAACATGGACCTATGTGAATAATAGATTAGATAAAGCAAATGGTATTTAATTTAAACATTTCCAGTAATGGTGTTTTTTTCCCAGACCAGGGTTGGGTAGGTAACTTTTTAAATGTAATCAGATACAGTAATTAGGTACTCATTACATTTAAAAGTTACCTACTCAACCCTGTCCTCAACATAGGCAATATTAAATGTATGTCCACCTCGTAATGCACCGGACTGCAAGTGAATAATAAGGGTCATTTATACGTTAAGTTCTTACATTGGGCACCTGAACAGAGGAATGAGATCTGTATTTAAAATATATTGTGTTTGCTGTTATAATTTATATGGTTGTGACTTCAGTTGTAAATGTCTTGTTTTATATTAAAAAAGAAAAATACAGATAGATTCTCCAAAGAGCTTGTTTTATGTGCCTCAATGTATGATTTTCTCAATGCCTAACAACAGAATTAGAATAGTACTAAAATGCATCCTGAAGTACACTCACTGGCAATTTCATTAGGTACACCTTTTCAATTGATCATTAAGGCTAGTTTTTAGTATTTCTGAAAGTGCTGACTGGGATTTTCCCACACAACCATCTCTAGGGTTTAATAAGGATGGTCAGAAAAAGAAAATATACAGTGAATGACAGTTCTCTGGGCTAAAATGCCTTGTTTGATGACAGATGTCAGAGGAAAATAGCCAGACAAGAAAATGATTATTTTAAAAAGCACATCACTGAGTTGGTTAGGAAGCTTACGGTCAAAGTCTGTTTCTTCGATAGATTTGAATTATGTCTATAATTTCAGCGTTGAATTACTGTGTACACAAATCAAAACTACATTTGTCACGTTTAGATTATGGCGAAGTGCTGTATATGAATCCCTCAGTATCAGTGAATGACAAAAGAAAGCTCACCATAAGAGACAAAACAAATGTCTGACAGTACAGGAACCTTCTCAAAGGCATGGAAGTGTCAGAAGACTTCCTCAGCCAAATTAGAGGCTGTGTTGCAAGGTGCAAAAACACAAGTTAACCTCAAAAACAGATACCAAAATGTTCCTGCACTTTGGGAACCAAATAAACCCACCAAAATCAGAAACATCCCTTTTTCAGGACACTGTATTTTACAGTATAAGTTAACTTTTAATAATCTAAATAACTTTACAGGTCTTCATCGTAAAGGGTTTAAACATTGTTTTCTATGCTTGGTCAATGACCAAAAAGGAAAATGAACATGCACCCGTGGAACGGTCGTTAAGACACCAACAGTTTACAGACGGTAGGCAATTAAGGTCATAACTGAGAACACTAAAGAGACCTATTTACTGAAAGAGGCCCAGGGTCCCTATTCTGTGCGTTACAGGGAAGACATCCTTCTCCCTTGTGTACTCTTCCTGCAGGCTCATCCTGACATGACCCTCCAGCATGACAATGCCACCAGCCATATTACACGTTCTTTGTGTGAGTTCCTGAAAGACAGATATGTCAGTGTTCTGCCATGGACATCAAAGAGCTCGGATCTCAATCCCATTGAGCTTGTCTGAGACCTGTTGGATTGGAGGGTAAGGGCTAGAGCTAGTCCCCCCAGTAATGCCTGGGAATTTGCAGGTGCCTTGGTGGAAGAGTGGGGTAATGGTTCACAGCAAGAACTGGCAAATTTGGTGCAGTTCATGAGGAGGAGATGCAATGCAGTATGTAATGCAGCTGGTGGCCACACCAGATACTGACTTTTGATTTTGACCCCACCCTTTTGTTCAGGGACACATTCAAAATCTGTTGGTCACATGTCTGGAACCTGTTCAGTTTGTCTTAGTTATTGAATCATACAAATGTATGTACATAAAGATGTTAATAAATGTTAATTTTTTGCTGAATTTATATTAACATTATAGTATTACAATAGCAGAGTTGTAAAAAGAACAAAGTAAAAGTACGCACCTGGGTTCACCCATATTGGAAAGTTTCTAAGTAAAACACAAATGAGCAGGTAAGGGGAATTTATTAACAAATAATAATATTTAGCTTTTTCTATTCATTACATGGATCACCGGTTAGTTATGAACTCCCTTTATCTGGTTATTTTGTATCAGATTTCGGAACTTTCCAAAACTTGTGAACTCAGGGTGTTATTTAAAGTGTTTTTATATAAATGTTTATTTTCAAACGTGTCTCCACATCTGTCTCATTTTCTCCCGCATCACTCACTTAATCGTTACACTGACAACATTTCTAACAAATTCCCCCCAAAAAAATATTGTCATTCAGAGCATTTCCACAAAAATGACAAACCGGGTGGCACTGTTATAGACTACGTCTAACTTTTATAGGAGGTAGATGGAAGCAGTTCTGACTGAATGTGTGTACCGGTTCTTACTTGATTTAGGCTAAAGCAATACGCCACAGGTTGTTTTTGTAGTGAGCAAGAGCGGTCCGATCTGGAGTGAACCAAAGGTTACATCTACTTTTAGTTCTAAACTGTTTGAGTGGGGCATGCTTGTTCAAGACAAGGAGGAAGGCCTTTTTAAAGAATAACCAGGCATCCTCGACCGGATTGCTCAACATCCTTTCAGAGTACTATTCATTATTCCGAAAACCAACTGGAAAATCCAGCCAGGCCCAGAGGGTTGCCGTGTCAGATTTAACTTCTACATCTGTTCCATTAAATATAGGACAATTGAGCAAAGATATGACAAGAAAAACTATTCTTTGTGCTCTTGTATGAAAATATATATTTTTAAGTACTGTCATTTGCTGTAATTACTGTAGTCAAGGACCAGTCTGCATCAGGACTGTGGTTTTCTATATATAAACAGAGAAATATTAGAGAAGCAAATAATAATCTTTTTCAACTGTCCGCCATCCTATTTTCCTCAGAGCACAAATCCTGGTTCAGAGAAATGGTGTGAAAAGCTTAGTAATATGCAGGGAGAGGAGGGCTTGCCACTTCAGCTCAGATTAGGCCACTGTGATCGTCCCTACATGAAACCCTAAAGCCCATTATGTGGCTAAAAGGATAAAGCTCTTGCTACTGCTGGATGTACAATGATCCACAGAGAGGGCTCTTAATACAGCTGTATTGCTTACTGCTTAACCAGTGAGGCCAGTGGATAACTCCATTACAGTCTCAGTGGACGATCTGCAAGGTGCTGGACAGGTAGCGGCAGACCGTACTCTTGACTTGAATTTATTGTTAATTTGCCCCTTTCTTTTGGGTAAAATGTTGACTAATATAATTTGATTTATCTGAAGGAAATAACAAGCAGCCAATCAAAATATGATTTCTTTTTCGAAACAGGTCACATTAAGTTACAGCCTGTAATGGACATTGCAAAATATAATGGAGAACATATTAAGTTCTTTCAAGGCAAACTTCACTTACTTCAGAATTGTCATCTTTCATTGCCTCACTTCTATGGTGTTTCTTAATGCGCCATTTCTGAAATGCTCATTTTCAGAAAGTTAAGAACGATAAAAAGTGCCATTCTGGACACATCTAGGCCTACTCAACTCCCATTGAGCGAAACATTAAAAAAATTAATGATTTTCCGATTATTTTGGTCATTGAGCTGATGATAGTAATTTAATTTCTTAATATACAAGCATTTGGTTTTCCACAGGTAGAAACAGCAATCGGATCTGCAATGTCTGTCTTGAAAAGTAAGAAGTCTGCATTCACCGTTGATGACCTAATGGAAGTGAGAGTGCCAGAAACAGGACCCTGAAGCCACATTTGCCATGGAGCTGGTTCATGGGTAACATTCCAAGAAGATGAAGGCCACTGTCACACCAACCGAAACAACACCACCAATCACAGTAATGAGATTCTGGATCATTTTCAGTCCTGCTCCAATCTGACCACCATTTCCCTGGAAACGTCTCAGTCCTGTGACAAACTGACCACCATTACCATGGAAATGTCTCAGTCCTGTGACAAACTGACCACCATTACCATGGAAACTTCTCAGTCCTGTGCCAAACTGTCCACCATCAGCCAGGACCAGAGCAATCCAGTCTTCGCCAACAGCTCCAATAATTCTGCCTCTGTCGAGAAGGCCCCTGTGACCATCTCCAACACAATCCAAGGCATGGCCAATTGATCGTCCAGGTCCCTCATGCACCCAAGAGGCTGATGGGACTCCAAGCTACAGCCAGCAAACTGCCAGCTTGGTCTTCCTCTATATGCTCTGCCAGGAGGTCATCACCTCTGAGGTGGCCACTCTGGAGCTGCAAGTCCTGCTGCTCACATGTCAGTTCGTAACTTACTCCTACATTGGCAATGATGTCAGCTACTATGGGGGAACCTATGGTGTTTTGGATCCCTCCAAGGAGACTTTCTGGAAGCGCTGTATATCCATCAGCTTGCAGAACAGTGGCAAGTTTCTCCAGATGAATCCCAACCCTCACTTTTTCTGCAAGGTGTTTGTTGACATGAAGAACGAGGGGGAGATAAGGGGGAGAAGAAGAGCTGCCAGTTTACTCTGGACAAATGTCAGTGACAAGACCCTGGGTTTGAATACGTTGGGCGGGGGGGTTTGAATGGGAAAATGTGATTAATAGATTTTAAGAGATATGTAAATTAACATAATATAAATTTTAAGGATTCAAATATTAACATTTTGTTAACAAACACATTTTTGAATGAGGGAAGATCTGAAGCAGCAGCTAACACCCAACGTAGACACTGATTTGTGCACGGTCTACCACAGGAAAGAAGAGGCACCCAGTGATGGACTAGTGCTCAGATCATGGATAAATCAACTGCAACTCTCTGGCTCGGCCGACTGTCTGTGCCCTTCCTGTCTGTCTCCCCCTACCTGGCTTCTGCTTCCTCCTGTCCTGTCAATAAAAAATAATAAAACAATCTGAAGAAAATAAAAACATCCTTTGTTTTTATTTACTTTTGAGCCATTGATATGTGGATATTTACATTTTATCATTTAGGGATGCTCTTACGCAGAGCAACTTAGAGTGAATACAAGTATATCAGGGTATAGTGAACACAGAGACATCCCCCTGGAGAAACTTAGGCTAAAATGCCTTGCTCAAGGACACAACACTAATTGGCACTGTAAAGATGGTTATGTTAAGGCTTGGCTTGATCTTTGTTGAAATGATAGTTTCAGGAGTCAGGTTGTGGTTAATAATAGAAGGTTTAATAAAGTACTTCTTGTTCTGGAAAAAGGGACATCTCATAACAAGGCAATCAAGACGTGTTGGAAAAAATGCCCCGAATGATCATATGGAACTGGTTTATATAGCCTTAGCATTGTTGTTCACACCCCTCCTAGAAGAAGACCCTTATCTCCTCAGACCCGTGACTGTCTCATGTGAGCACATGTGCCAGTCACCTTAACTTCTGTCTAGCATCTTATCAAATGGCCTCCCTAGTTGTTATTCAAGTAAATCAGTAAACCTTATCTGTCTAATGTCCTGTCAGTAAAATGTCCTGTTCTATTAGTCTGAATGGGATCAACATGTATTAGATCTGTGATGGAATTACAGTCTAACCTACAATAGATCATATAGTTATAAGCAGTCTAATACATAACAGGGTTATAAGCTATATGTCCTAAGCTATAAGCTACAGCTTATTCTGATGTTAAGAACAGTTGCTTGATGGGCCCTGTCTGTCCTACTCACTTGGCCTTGCTTCCTGTCTCAGTCACCTGTCGTCATAGTGACTAACTACTCCTCTCCTAAAGGAAAACAAACCTTTCTGTACCTCTAGTACTTATAGCTTGACCATGAGACTTCTCCCTGTCTGTCTTGAGACAGTCTAAAATATCTTAGAATCCTCCAACAGGCCTCTAACCATAGCTGTACAAATCTCTCATTTAGTAATACCATTCTAAACTGTCTAAACTGTATTTAAACATGATTATATAGAATCTACTTCTCAACAGCACAGTCTGGAATCAAACAGGCAACCTTGCAACTACAAGTCTGACTCCCTAACCACTGGGCCATCTGACACCTAGATATATTTTTTGGATTTTGGTAGTAATAACTAGCTTAATTGAAAAATATATATATAATAATTATTATTAATTTTAGATTCAAAAAGGTTACAACAGGTTTATTTGTAGTAGTAATCACTTTCTGGAATTCACACCTGAGGTTTTCAATAGAGTTTGTCTGTAGTAGCTCCTCCAGCCACTCCGATGGCTGATTCATGCGTCCTTCACAAAGAAAAATCTGCCTGATTTAAGGCTTATTGAAGCACCCCCAGATCATCACCGATACCCCACCAAATGTCACAGTGGGTGAGAGACACTGTGGCTTACAGGTCTCTCCAGGTCTCTGTTTAAACTATAGACAACCAAGTGTTAGGTAAAAATTAAAATTGGACTCATAATAGAAGATGACCTTACTGCAGTACTCTATTGTCCAATGCTTATGGTCTGTTGCAAACCTCAGCCTTGCTCTTCTTTGCTTCTCATTGATGAGTGCCTTGTTTCTAGCTTTGCAGAACTTTAACCCTGCCCCTGGGAGCTTGTTTCACACCGTCCTTGCCCTGAATTTTACCCCAGCTGCCCTTTTCCATACTTTCTGTAGGTCACTTGATGTCATTCTACAGTTGTTGGGTAAAATCCATTTGAGTTTATCAGTCATCCCGGGTCGGTGGATAGTTGTTTTCGCCCTCTGCCGGTCTGTAGCTTTGTTGTCCACAATATCTGCTACTTCACTTTGTTGTTATGAACTGTCGTCCTTGCAATTTCTATGATGGAAGCAACCCATCGCTCACTGTATACCTCTGCCCGTAAATCCAGAATTGAACCCTTCTTTACCTCACTCAAACCTTTTCCACACTATTGGCATGGTTCTTTTTTCATTCCAATTATTTTAAGGTACTACTTGCACAGTTTTTGCCATACAGCTGTGACAATTGCAAGAGGATAGTGATGACCACAACAGTTGTTTTTAACTTTGCTTTGTTGATAAATATTTGGTTCAGGTGAATAATTAACAGGTACCACATTCAGTAGAATGAGCTGTGTCTGTTTTGGAATTCTAAATTTTGTCTCTTAATATTCTTCAGAGCTGCATAATTAACTGGAAAACATACTACACATGTGAGCAGTATCATGCTAGCAGCTGCAAGGACAGAGATGGAAATATCCGTTAGAAAAATAGCTGCTTTTTTTAGCAGCTATACTCAATTAAAGTTATTGTGAAAACAAATAGAACAGGAATGTATGTTTACTGTATATAAGGTATTTTGTTTTATTTTTGGCTTGGCTAATTTGAAACAAAGTAAAACGACTAAGTAAAATATAGATACCTGCAGTGACGTAGCACAGAATTCTGGGCCCCATACATAAGCAGTCTTTAAGGGCCCCTCCCCTTTTTATTCCCAGATGTTCAAGGGCCCCGCCACAGGTTAGTGCACTATATACAGTGGGGAGAACAAGTATTTGATACACTGCCGATTTTGCAGGTTTTCATACTTACAAAGCATGTAGAGGTCTGTAAGGATATCACATTGTATGATTTTTAAATAATTAATTAGCATTTTATTGCATGACATACGTATTTGATCACCTACCAACCAGTAAGAATTCCAGCTCTCACAGACCTGTTAATTTTTCTTTAAGAAGCCCTCCTGTTCTCCACTCATTACCTGTATTAACTGCACCTGTATGAACTCGTTACCTGTATAAAAGACACCTGTCCACACACTAAATCAAACAGACCCCAACCTCTCCACAATGGCCAAGACCAGAGAGCTGTGTAAGGACATCATGGATAAAATTGTAGATCTGCACAAGGCTGGGATGAGCTACAGGACAATAGGCAAACAGCTTGGTGAGAAGGCAACAACTGTTGGCGCAACTATTAGAAAACTGAAGAAGTTCACGATGACGGTCAATCTCCCTCGGTCTGGGGCTCCATGCAAGATCTCACCTTGTTTGGCATCAATGATCATGAGAAAGGTAAGGGATCAGCCCAAAACTACACGGCAGGACATGGTCAATTACCTGAATAGAGCTGGGACCCCAGTGAAAACCATTAGTAACACACTATGCCGTCATGGATTTAAATCCTGCAGCACAAGCAAGGTCCACCTGCTAAAGCCAGCGCATGTCCAGGTCCGTCTGAAGTTTGCCAATGACCATTTGGATGATCCAGAGGAGGAAGGGGAGAAGGTCATGTGGTCTGATGAGACAAAATAGAGCTTTATGGTCTAAACTCCACTCGCCGTGTTTGGAGGACGAAGAAGGATGAGTACAACCCCAAGAACACCATCCCAACCGTGAAGCATGGAGGTGGAAACATCATCCTTTGGTGATGCTTTTCTGCAAAGGGGACAGGACAACTGCACTGTATTGAGGGGAGGATGGATGAGGCCATGTATCACGAGATCTTGGCCAACAACCTCCTTCCCTCAGTAAGAGCATTGAAGATGGGTGTGCAAACCTGGTCAAAACTACAGGAAACGTATGATCTCTATAATTGCAAACAAAGGTTTCTGTACCAAATATTGAGTTCTGCTTTTCTGACGTATCAAATACTTTTCATGCAATAAAATAAAAATTCTTTATTTAAAAATCATACAATGTGATTTTCTGGATTTTTGCAATATCGGTAGTGTATCAAATACTTGTTCTCCCCACTGTACTTACTACTTATTTTCCCCACGGGCTAAAGCCACTAGCTACAAGTAGCACGTCTTTGTCAGAACCATATTACAAACCTTGCACACAATGTTCAACACAGATTGTCCTTTTAGATTTGACAGGAAGGGATTTGCTATTTTAATCTAGTAAATTTGTTCAGACTTTTGAGTTCATCATTTCTAATGACCTGGTAAAATTGGTGGAACTTTAAAGACTTCACAGTCACTTTCAATGTCAATGTCCAACTTCCCATATAATGCATTACTAAATTTTTGATGTATTCTTTTCCACCAGGCGGGGAGGTTCCACTCTGATTAAAAAATGTACCGGTAGCTGTGTTGATAAAAGTTGACATCACAGCAATCACCATTATACATGTGACACTGAGAGTGATTTACTTGTCCCCTAACACTAAATATAGTGCAGAGGTGTAGCTTTTGTAAACAAGCTCTTGTTTCAATCAAAATTGCAATTGTTTTGTTGAGGACGCAACCAAGGAAATTGGTGACAGCAGTACAAACGCATTGGGTTTTAGTTGGGTAACAAATATTACAGAATGTGGGCACCACTTACTGTTGACATGTACAGACAGTGAATATTATATGTAATCTCTAGTCCCCTTAATATATTGTGTTGTTTATTGATAGTGTTTAATTATTACTGCATGCTTGTGAGCGGGGCACAAGATTTTCACTGTACATGAAGAAACAGCTGATGTTTTCTGCACATGAGACAAATAAACTTAAAACATTGGATGACAATTTGAGAATACATATTTTGTTGATTGTAAATTCTGAAGTAATAACATCCTTACCCCTAAATGCTAAGACAAGAGACAATTATGGTATGCTCCAACAGATGTTAATACTTCTTCTGTGATGGGTGTTGAAGTGATTGTTCAACTGTATAATAAAATATAAATAATCTGATTGATATGCTTGTGGTTAAAAACGTCAATATTAAAAACTACATAGATAAATAAAGAAAAGCAATGCAGTACAATACAAATCAAGAGGATATGTAAAATGTGTCCCGTCAGGGCCAGGTAACAAATGGCAACTAAAGTATCGGAACATAATTGATTTTTACGGTGTTGATCATGACAATTTCATTTTGAATATAAAGAACATGAGTGAAAAAATACACAACTTTTGGATTGTTAATCTGGGAAAGACAAATCTCACTTTTCCTTTTATTTATTCAAATTTGATGCAAAATAAAGTTTTAGCTTCACTAATGCCATAGTTTCAGTTCAACTGTTAAAATAATCTGGAAAACTGTCATTGCCTAAAAATTCTGCATACGCTGTGATGAATGTTATTTTGTGTTACTGTATATCTAACACAATCAAAATGGCATACATTTATTTGGTAAAGGCTGTAGAGTTGGACTTCAATTGAACACCGTCTTCCTAATGATGAACAGGAATTAATTTAATGATGGTGAGAACCTGGGGGATTGAAATAGAAACAGTCAATGTGTTCTTACTAATGAGCTAGTTAGGAAGATAACAAAAGGGTATGTGAAGAGAGGATCTATGCTTCTTTCCTAGATAGTCAAAGCACATGCGTCTCATTCGCCTCCCAGACCCTTGTTTTGCATGTTGATATGTCCCTCATAATAGAGGAGACCCTTCTCTGTTGGACCCCATCCCCAATTAGATCCCTTTATATGAACAGAAGACCGCCTAATGAAAAGCACACTGCTACTAGCCTGTTCTCCCTTTGGAGGAGTGCTTATTGTGTTGGGTGGTGCCCCGCCGTGTATGTTGATGCCTGTTAATTGGCTGGTCTGTCTTGTTGTAAGCCAAACCGCATTCCAGCAGCTTGGGCAATGGAGCCCCTTTACAGCTCCATAGTGAGGGCAGTTGGGAGAAGGCTGTGTCGGGGTGTGTGTGTGTTATATTTTGCACCCAAGGTTGAGAGCTAATTTTATGCAGGTGGGGTTGAGATGGTGAGATGTTTTCATTTTGAATTGTTAACATTGTAGTCATTTTATCTTCAACTTAGAATATTGAGTGAAAACATTTAGTTATAAATGGTCATGGTTGAAGAACAAATCTTCCACTCGCTTATGTTATGATTTTTTTAAATTAAAGCTAGAGCACAACATGCTTAACTTTATCATCACCAGAATCCATGTTTTAAGGTATAGTAATATGTGTATAAAAAGAGAGATCATCGACTAACCAAATTCCCAGGATGGTATGGACTATCAAAATATGACATTTGGATCTAGAAAATGGCATATACTTGGTTTTACTTCCTTTTAACACAAGCCTAAGGTCTACAAGTACATTATTTAGCAATAGAAAGTCAGTCTGTAGGAGTCTAAATACTTGAGTACACTGAAAAATGTAATCATTGGATTAACCTTACAAATTACTTCAACTGGTTACAAGCTACAGAATTAGGTTATCTCAACTCAAAATAACACATGGATCGATACTCATTGTTTTTTTTTCAGTTTAGACAACCTAATTTTGTAGCTTGTAACCAGTTTAAGTAATTTTGTAAAGTTAATCCAATTAATCACTTTTTTCAGTGTAAGAGATGGGGCTGCTGTATAAAGTGTTGTGTAATCAGAATAGAAGACAAATGTACATTTGTTATTTACTTTTGTATATATTTTTATCCTCTCTTCCCAATTCCCACTAACCCTGCCTTGTCGGCATATCTGCAACTCGTTGGACAGATCTGCGGGATGCCGAGGGGAGCGCACATGGTTCATCCAACCACGTTGCACAGCCGCCAATTCTTTTTGCACTGCGAATCCAACACGGAAGCCTTTAGTCAGATCATACACGGGATGATTACGATCACCAACTATACTTCCGTGATTGAAATTTACAGGCACTGATCTGAACCCAAGGAGAGTCGCTGGAGTGCAACGTGGCAGGATAAATATTCTGACTTATCTAACCCAAATCCCGAACATGCGCTGCCTTTTGTTGGAGGTCCGGAGAAAGTTAGAGAACCCATAGTCAGGCTCGAACCACTGGCCATAATGACGCAGATTGTCATGCAATCCAATGACTTAGCCCACTAGGCCACACGGACCCCCGAAATGTACATTTTTGCACAGAGATACAAACATAATTTATGTACTTAGTGAACAATAATGGACCCAAAATGGAACATTGTTGGACTCCTTTATTAATAGTAACAACTCCAGTGAGACCAGCTTTTAAAGCAGCAGAGAATGATCAACTGTTTCAAAGGCCTTAGAGAGGTCAACAAATAAAGCAACACAGTTTAACTACCAATCATAAGAAGACATCTACTGTATGGTGCAATGAATTGTGAATATTTGACCTTTACTATTCATGTAGGTTTGTAGTAAATTATGACACAAAATGCTTGTAAATGATAATTTGACTCACATTATAATTTCTTTTCATTGTACAGATGCTTACAATGTCCTGTGGAACCTGTAGTCCCAGTATTAATTTAAACTTTTCCACAAACAACAACAATAGCAACCAAAGACATAGCAAATGTTATATGCTAGACAGGTTGACTCTGCAAATCAAGACCACAGCTTATATAGCAGGTCCCTGTGGGGGTGCATAGGGGGCCGCTTTTGACTGGCCCCGCTGCCATTGGCTCGTTTACACGCCCCCAGCCTCCTCTGGCCAGTTCTGTTGTAGCTTTGTCCATTCATTGACCGGGATGTCAGTGTGGTTACGACCCATCTACAATAGAGAACAGGACATTTTCAAAGCACACTTGAACGAGTCCAGGAGAAAGCCGTTCACTGGACAGGAGAAGTGAAACGACGGAAATGTTTTGTTGAGATTTTGTTGGGATTTTTCCTTGCTACAACATTTAAAGTACTAAGCATTCATTGGGACGTTCAATTTTTTTTTAGAACGAACTGAATTTTAACAGAAAACAAATGAATGTCAGTTGACACCGCGGCGCTTTAACAATTAGACCTAAAACTTAAACGGATTATTACTAAACCATGAAGCAGACGAGTACTTGCCAGCTTTTTCTATTGTTGGTCATCTCTTCAGGTAATCATTTTCATTTTTTTATAAATTTATTTTCAAGCGTCATTGGGTTAGGTAATGATAGTGAATATCGAATGATACTGAACCATTTGTAGAAAGATATTTCTGTACATTTTGTCACAATCAAAATATTATTAGGATTAAAAATAGGCTCTTATTTCGATCATCATTATTATGATTCTGATTATATTTCAGTGATGTTGTTCCATCATGCAAATCTACTCTAGGAAATCGGAGCGCATTTGGAGAGTGATGGTGAATTGTCAGAGCGCAAATTTAGAGAATTATCTTTAAGCATACCTATTTCTTGAATCGATATCGAGTTGGTTTTATCTTTGTGGTCAGTGCGGGTGTTTAGTTTAATGTATCTACTTTGCAAATCCAAATCTTTTTAGCATGCATCTTCAGTGATTCAGGTGAACCTGAAACAATGTCTAGTTTGTTCACCTGCCTCTGTCGCTTCATGTTGCCTGTATCTATAAAGTGATTGGTTTGTTGGCCTATTGAGGTGACGTTTATAGTTCTCTGCGCGTAAAATACCATGGGTGTAATTACAGATATTCATTGATAGCCTAAGCTTAACGCACGTATACATTGTCCTGTTTGAGCAACTAAAAATTTACAAATGTGGAATTTAAGTGAGTCTTTGGTCTTTCCGATACTTTTCTACAGTTTTCCTTTAGCATTATACATAGAAAGATGAAGCAACGGTAGGATACCATGATGCAGGGCTCACTCGATGCGTATTTTCTAATTTTACGCACACGAGTACATCTCTGTGTACTTCCCTGTAACTTGGACGCAATAACTTTCTCTTAACTACATGTTGAGCCAGTAAATAATTATGCCACTTATTACAAATTGTCCATAGCAATCCACGAAACAACTTCTCATAATAATAACGATCAATTATCCATTAGAGACATTCAATAACCATCGTCCTACAGTAGATGCCATGGCTCATAAAATAGTTAACCAAAGCAGCATGCAGATTTTTCCATAGTATCTACATCAGGGGTCTCCAACCCTGGTCCTGGGGTGCCAAGGTCCTCCAGGTATTCACCTTAATAACCACTATTATGTAGCCTCATTCAGCTAATCAACCAGCAAAGCTTTATAATAAGGTGCGCTAAATTAGTGTTGGAGTGAAACCAATCATGACAGTATCTCTCCAGGACCAGGTTTTGAGATCTACATTTACACCTGTAATGCATTTTTTCAAACTCAAAACAGAAACCTATTATGCACATCTGTAATTTCAATAATTACATTAGGGTAGGACATTTAGTTTTTGTCCCTTTTATCCGTTTGAATTTTAAAATTCCATCAGGGATCTTTGGTCAGATCATCTAACATTCATGGTCATGGTGAGACTGAGGACAGCCAGTTGGACTGAAGTTTCATACAATGATTGGACTTTTCACACCTTCATTAACATAAAGCAGACAGACCATCTCTGTCTGTCCCCCACCTCATTTAAGGGTGGTATGGTTGTGTGTGTGTGGGATGGGATGCCCGGTAATCCGTCTGCAGCTGCCTTATTAGAGTCTCCAAAAACCTATGCACACACACGTACACACAAGATACACACTATCCCAGCCTGCACAAACAGTGTTCTCATAATCTCCACCCTAAACAAGGGTGCTAATTCCAAAGATCTACAATGAGGTGGAATCGGGGCCAAAGCATTACTCTGCCATGAGACCTGAAAGCTTGGCCCTGGTTCCTGCAGACCTCTTTGTGCCATAGCCTCATTGACTTCCCTGGTGGCCTCCAAACTTCAAACTCTTCAGTGGCTGCAGTCATGGGTTTATGTACAAATTACTCTGAAAATGAAGCTGTGTTAATTTGCCTATAAAATGAAAGACACACAAGAAAAAAATGTATAACTAAGAAAACATGAAAGGTGACTTTTAAGTTCTCAACAATATCCATCTTCATTCACCACTTTAATCAAAATCACATGAATGGACTTTTACTGAAAATAAACAGAACAGCCTTTGTACTGGTGTTGTTTTCTATTTAAGATGTTTTCATATATTCTGTTGATTTTTACAAAATAAGTTGACGTAATGCATTATATTTTTTTTACTTCTAGTGACATTGACGTTATAATGGACTAGTAGATTATTGGAGGTCATTTTCTATGTTTCATTGGACAGGGCAGTTGGGCAAACATTGTGGAGATTTTTTTGGCTGAAAGAGCTGTGATTCAGATGTAAGCCACACTTAAGCAGTACAAACAACCAAATTTAGCAGCGGTGGCTGGAACTCCCTACATCAGACCTCAGGTGACATTAAAGATATATTTAATTGTGAAATTCATTCAGTGAACTTCTGATTTTCTAAGTTACCTGATGTTGACATTAGCCACTTTTCACAAGCAGCAGTAGAAGATGGCATGATTCTGAACATCCTCACTCTGATTACGATCCGTGAAAATTATTTTTAATATCTTTAACATATTTCTAAGGAATGCAGGCTAATTTGAAGCGAATTTGTGTATTGTTTGTGAATTTTGTGGCAGTTTCATTATGAATATGTGACAATCATATTGCTGAACAAATTGTAGGTGTAGCCCCTTTCACTTGGCCTCGCAATGCTGCCTGAGAAAAAGTGTTTGATAAGTGACTTGTGAGCTTTTTTTAATTATAGAGGCTCTGTTCAAATGAAATTAATTATGTGCTTGTTGGTTGATGTAAATAGTTAAAACAATTGATAAATACAGATATGTTTTCAATAATAACCTAGTATTGTCATTTCAATGTAACGATACTAACGAAGCAATTAGGAGGTTGGTGAGTGATAGTCAATCAAAGTAGGTTAACTCACTGAATCTCAAAATGTGGTATAATGGATGCTTGATCTGTTGCCAACATTGCCCATATTCCTTCAATGCCATCCCATGTAATTAATGGTCATTAATGTCCCCATTCGCTTTCTGAACACACCCACGGGTGTAGCTGTAGTTGAAAGACAATGAAAGCTCAATGGCATCATGTTCACACACACACACTAGCCCACCAAATTGGCTGGCAATTAATGAAGACTTGGGCGTTTAATAATGGAAAAGGAGCAATTTTGGGAGCAGATCCGATGGTGCGCCATCGCAAGCCGTATAAAAGAGCGTGCCACACAGCCAGCCGGGGGTGTGCCAGGGGAGGGAGGGGTTTAACTCCTATTAGTTGACAATAGGCCCGGTCCTGCGACGGCAGTCCCCAAATCCACACGGCCCCCTGCCCCACCCCCAGACCACAATACCAGCTGGGCCCGGGACATGTATACATCAGTCCTCTACATGTATCCAAGCCTATCTACAGCCCTCCCTGCCCTGTATCCACAATGCCTGCCTGCATGGGCCTACCTCAGTCATCTGTGTTGCTCCCTCTGCTATGCTAGTCACGGATTGAGAACTAGTGAAGACATGCTGAAGCAAGAGATCTGTTGGCTCGAGCATTATCCGTTCTGAACCAGCCGGTTTGCCTGTGCACCGACTTGAGACAATAAATCAAGCTCATTATAGCAATAGTAATTGATGTAATTGATGTCACCTGATGGAGCTTTACTAATGCTCTAACTTTATGGATACATTGAACGTTGTGAGAAACATGGTCATTTTAACTATTTATTCGTCTTGTGCCAAAATTGGCCTCTTCTTTCAAAGGTTCCCAGGGCTAGATAGAGGATGGTAAGGGACAGGCCAATTAGGGATTCTACAACGCACTCACAACTGGCCTTGATTCACGAACACCTCTCCCTGCCATGCAGGCCATTCCACAGAGGAATAATATAGATAGGACACAACCAATGAAGGGATTTACTTGTGTTTGCCTTTTCTGCCTCAATGCTGAACCCTCTTTTCACTGTCCTGGGGAGCTTAGCCACCGTCGCGCCGTAGTCACAATGGAAACTGTGAAGTTCACGGCCAAGTCTGAGGCGACAATAGACAATGCAGGGACTGGGTTGGGGGGGTGCTTTGGTGACCGAATGCAAGCTGTCCTCTGCATCAGTCCCCTCATTCCCCACACCCAACTCTCTCATGACCTTTTAGGGCCTAGGGTCACAGTCAGGGGCTCAGGGGTGGAGATTTTAGGGGGTGGAGGATGAGGGGAAGATTGCGAGGTGGGGGTCCCGATCCTCTTGTCTCAGTGTTCTGAATGCCCCCCCCCACACACACTCTACTTATTATGAGAACCCAGATGTCAAATTCAGCCCTAAACTTGCACACTCAATCACGCTCCGGGTCTCAGTGTTGAATGCAGGGCTGGACTCTGATTCTGGAATACAGCTGGTAACTCAGCTGCTCTTATATGAGATACATACATAGCATCCTTTTATATGGCATACATAGGCAATGCATCATAGCATCCTTTGCTATGCTTCTGATCTTTAGCCAAGTGCAAACTATGGCTACTTTTAACAAAAAGTTATCATTTCCCACCTTGAGCACCTCAGAGATCGTTTTCTGATTCCTCAGCTCTCACCCTTCAAATCCTTAAGCAACACAGTTTGACATTAAGAGCTCGCTGTGCGTGTAACTCCTGGCCTTCTAGTCTTTTGTTCCTTCATTGTCTGCTCCGTCTCCTCAGCATGGAAGTCCCCAGGTATCCCTAATCCAATATGTCCTCCCAGCAGACCTGCCATGCAGCTAATCTTTAGTTAGCGTGACGGACATCTCACTCTCTTTAGGTCTCCAGCATAGCCACCACCAGGTATCCCATAATCCACTGCTCCCCCTTACAGCAGCTGTTCAGCTTGACTGAGCGTCTTTGGTTAGGTAGCGCAGAAATACCCTGGAAGCAGTTGTTTGAAATACAAAGAACTGGGGCCCAGTGTTACCAGGGTGTGCTGTCAAAAAGGACTGTTCTGACTCCAGGCCCCTATGTCTTTACCTGAGCCCAGTCTTAATACCCAGAATATATGTAGGAGATTGTAAAATAAGTAATGTTTTGTAGTTTGACTTATTATTTATCAGGCATTCATGTGTGCATTGATTGGGTGAGTGGAAGAACTTTACCCGTGATTGTAAAATCACGTTAGCTCACGTGATTATAACAGGTCTAACGAGATTCAAAATGTTATTATTAGGAATCTATTAGAGTGAGAAGAAATCTTTCTTTGATTGGTCCCAGGTGTCTGCACAGCTATTGTGTGAATAGACTGTTGTTGGTAATTATTTGTTAGTTGTTACAAGGGAAGTCAATTGAAGTGGATTAAAGGGGCGGGATTAAATGAATTGAGTAAAGGAAGGCTAATTGGACAAACAACCAAACAACTGGAGGCGCTGGAGTTTCCTCACTACACAGCATGTGTTGGAGATGAGCCAAGACTCGAAGCTTACACTGGGTTCACCCAAATGGGCTCTCGTGGGCAGGGACTATGACCATGATTGCAAGACTATGGATGAATGATGGGAATGAGAGAAAGAGCAGCTGTCTGGTGTTTTTTTGTGGCATGTGTGATTTTGACTGTGGGGTTTTTGTTGTGTCTGGGTTTGGGTATTGTTGATGTTTTTAGATGTTTGTTGTGTCTGGGTGATGGGTATTTTTTGTTTTTAGATGTTTGTTGTGTCTGTGTGGTGGGTATTGTTGATGTTTGTTGTGTCTGGGTGGTGGGTATTGTTGATGTTTGTTGTGTCTGGGTGGTGGGTATTGTTGATGTTTTTAGAGGTTTGTTGTGTCTGGGTGGTGGGTATTGTTGATGTTTTTAGATGTTTGTTGTGTCTGGGTGGTGGGTATTGTTGACGTTTTTAGAGGTTTGTTGTGTCTGGGTGGTGGGTATTGTTGATGTTTTTAGAGGTTTGTTGTGTCTGGCAATCCAGACATCACCCGCTACAAGTTCATTTCTCACTGCATAAACTCCAGAGAAACCAATGACCGAAACCTTTTCTTTGTCTCTCTCATCTCAGTATCTGGAACAGCTGGGAAAATGGGATTGTGCTTTAGAAGAGGTCAGGGGAAAGAGAGAGGGTGAATATCAGGGGAACAGAGGGTGTCCCTCTAAAAGGTGTATAAACTGGGGGGGGCGGGCGTTTCGACGGAATTGGTGCCGAGGTTTGGTGAAGTCTGAGCAATGGGGTGGCATGGGAAAATCACCTCCAAGTTCAAGTTAAAAAGGGGAGAGAGGGACAGGGGGTGGGGTAGAAGGGCTGGTGAGAGGGGGGCAGATGTTCTCCTCGAAGTGGGCGATGACTAACTGGGACAGAAGGAAAGAGGGGGTATAGGTTGCTATCACTAGTCCTCCAACCAGACTCTATTGAAGTCATCCAAACTTGACCCTTAACCCCCTCCTTCTCCCCCTGTTCTTCTCTTCTTGCATTGTTCAGGCTTTCTCTTGGTTCAATGGCTCCATGGCATTCAGCACTATTGTGAGGCAGTTTTGGGAATGGATTCTGTTTGCATGTGGGGGGAGGAACGGGTCACTGTGAAAGGGAGAATAGTTTTTGGTGGGGGGGGGGGGTAACTAACAGAGCTATCAATCAGACTGGAGGAAAGTCAAGTGCAAGTTCACTCCTCTGAAAACTCTACCCAAACAGAGTCTTCTGCTGCCACTATCTGTGCTCCCCTCCCTCTGCGCTGTTGTTTCTTACTTTTACACTTCAATACCCCCCTACTCTCTCTCTTTCTCTGCCCCCCCGACTGCAGAATGAAGCTGTCAGCAGTGCACACATTGTGGTACGCTCCCCACTGGAGTGGCAGCCCCACTGTTCACAGGGTCTCATTGTAGGGGAAGAGTTAAGGCTTCACGCTGTCCGCTCTTGTTCAATGAAACTAGCCATTTATCAGTCTGCGCTTCCCAGCATAGCGCTACAACCCCAGCCTAGTACTGCGTCCTCTCATACCGCTCTTAATCCCTCGTTAACAACCCTGTTATCAGTGGTAATTAAGGTGTTATTAAGAACAGGGGCTTGTATTTTTTACACCATTTTGTTGGATCGAAAATTTACTGCAGAAAGCCACAACTTTTTTAACATGTCCCTTTAAAAGTAGCAGTCATTTTCAATAGCTTTTTTGTTTTTCACAGGAATGGAATATACTGTAAATTTTCAGAATTAAATATAAATATCTTTAGAGCATTTTAAAGAAGAACAATGGCAAAATTCTATAATTTGTCTAGCGCCAGCGTTACTGCAT
Organism: Umbra pygmaea; assembly: GCA_016801145.1. NCBI lineage: Eukaryota > Metazoa > Chordata > Actinopteri > Esociformes > Umbridae > Umbra > Umbra pygmaea. Next base: position 1,141 of record JACXGM010011100.1, on the reverse strand, counting down.
GAGGTTATATGGGTCTGTGCAGATGAATGCGTTTGATACAGCTTTGTAAAATAACAATTAGTTGTGTGAAAAACAAAGGTTCTTTCAGAAAGAAAATCCCCAAATTGTGAAGAACGACTGCTTTAGGTAAATAAAATATATATTTTGTATAATAAAAGTAAGTAACATGGTTTAAAGCGTATCTTTTCTTACCTTTCTGCTGATGAGGCAGCTCGCGTTCTACTTCCTGCTTTCAGTCTGCTAACAGGGCGTTGCTAGTTTGTTCTTCCACATCTGCATAGATGTCAGAAAAGGAATGTTTGAAACCAAACAACTGACATTAATCATACAAAATGTACATGGTATGTTCCAAAAACAATTGGCATTCCAGATTTTGGTGTTTTCTATGTGTTTCACACAAATAATCGTTAATTCACAAAGTTGTATCACGTGCATTCACCTGCACAGACTGATGAATGAGACCGTCAAATAATTACTTATCATTGATATTTGCACTTTGGTAGCTTCATGAGTCATCTTTCATGGTCTTCCTCCCTTTTTTTGCCTTACCTTAACTTTAAGTGGGCATCATAAAACAATCTTTAATTTGGTCATGACTGTATAAGCTATATAAACCACCCACAGCCCTTATCCACATCTTAAGCTGAACATTTTAAAGCCTAAATGCAGGCATGGAGAGATTCAACCTCTGGCCTTACAAAGATTGTGTACTGGAACCAGTGATTGATTGGTTATGTAGTGGTGTAATAGGCAATCACATCTCACATGTTTCCTCTCTATAGTAGGTATGTACATCTCTGCAAACAAACATGTTGTTAGGACGTTCCTGGAACGTTAGTAAATTGTGTCATGGTGTCTAGGAGCTGGACGTTCTTAGGTTGTCCACTCCTAACTAATCATATCATTATCATCATTATTGTTTTTCCTCATTATTATCATTTTCTACAGCCTTTTTACTTACATCATTGCCCTCCTCTTCGCACCACCATCTCCACCATCATCGTCTTCGTCACCATCAACAGCAGGATCATCCTCATCATCAGAATATCCACCACCATCATCATAATCATCAGTAGCAAATCCATCATCGTCGTCATCAACAACACCACAATCATCATCGTCATCATCAACAACACCACAA